>BSBM01002287.1:55000-56950 GCA_027924585.1 Larix kaempferi | reverse complement strand
CACGACGCGGGAATAAGTTGGGGTTGCCAAACCGGCCAGCCCGTTTATCGTTTGTATAATCAATTGTTTACGGCAAGCGGAGTTGCCCTAAAACTCGGCAGATCTCCGGCGTGAGCCAAACCAGCAACACGCCTTACAACAGATATAGAAATTACAGAATGACAGAGCTGCCCCCTGCTCGGGCGTCCCAACTCCATGGGACCGTCGACTTCTGCAACCCGCGTATGCTGCCGAACTGTCTCACTGTGCAACCGGAACGGGTGCAAAACCTGCCAAGTTCTGCCTCTTCCGCAACCCTGCTGCAGCCGGATTCTGCTGGAACGGACCGTGCGCGAGAACAGAGCTTGGACTGCCTCCCTAGCTCTGCGTCTCCTTGCCTTGTCCGAAATTCCTTGCTTGAACGCCCCCTCCTTCGTTTTGGCCTTAAGCCTATATACATGGTGCCGTGTGGGAGGGTGCGGCCCCACCCTGGGCGCACCCTTGCTTGGCGCCCACGTCAGCCTCCCGCCGACGTGCCATTTGAAAGGGTCTTGGTCCAAGTCCCCCGCAATCCGCGCGTTTCGGTCCATTTTGTTGGGCGTCGTCCCTTGGCTCCCGACCCGAGCTCTCTGCCGTGGCTCCCAACCCGAGCTCCTTTCTTGGCTTCCAACCCGAGCTCATTTCTGGGATGCGAACCCGAGCTCGTTTCTTGGCTGCGAACCCGAGTTCGTTCTTCCGCTGGCGTCCGGTCCACCTTCCCTTCCGCCCATCGCTTTGGCTTGCTGCGTCGAGTGCCGGTCCGTTTGGGCGCTGCTCCGCGGAGTGCGTGGGCGCTTGGCCAACGCGCCACTACTCCAACACTTGAGTGTGTCCAGCGGTCCAAGGGTGCGCCCCGTTTCTTGCCAGCGTGCAGCCGCGCCCCACTCTCGGGCTTGCCATGCGCCGAAGTGTTGTGTGGGCGTCTTCGGTGGGAGTGCGCCCGGGCTAGGTCCACGCACCCCACTCATCGTTCCGTCTCCGGGTAGCTTTCCTTCCTCGCTAAGTCTCCTTGCAGCCGATCGTCGCTTTGCCCGACCGGGCGCCCAAGCCAGCCTCTTGGGCGGGAGCGCAAGGCTCCCATGCAAGTGTGAGTGCCGTGCAGAAAGCGCGGCCGTGACACTATGTGTCAGAGCCACGCTTTTTCGCTAGTCACCAGCGTCCAAATGTGGTGTGCGGCACTGCCTGGGAACGACTTGAGGGCGTGGCCAACTCAAGCGTCGCACCAGCAGACTACGCCTAACCTGCGGAAACTTTTCAACTTAACACTCGCAACTTCGTTTACTTGTTTATAACAGTTAACATGTTCCTACCGCATCCACACTTAGCCAATTTTACGTATGCATGAACATCGAGTAAATAGCACACGCAAGTATAAGCTGGGGTTTCCAAACCATCAACCCTTAAGCTTTGTATAATCAATCGTTTACAACAGGTGGAGTTTCCCTAGCAGAGCTCCGGCGTGTGCCCAACAAGCAGCACGCCTTACAATAGACATACAAAATACAAAGAGAGAGTTAACCCTTCCAACATGCGTCTAACTCCTGAAACTTCCCGCTGCTGCAAACCCTTGCTGCTGCCGCGGATATGTCTCACTGTGCAACCGCACTGTGTGCGAACCTGCCAAATTCTGCGCTGTAGCAGCACCTTGCTGCGGCCGGACTTCGCCGGAAGAGACCGTGCGGACGGACAGAGGTCGGATAGCCTCCCTAGCTCCGAACTTCCCCCTTACCCGAATTTCCAACTTAGTTGCAGCTACCTTCTTGGCTTCTCGCCTTAGCCTTTTTATATGATGCCGTGCGGGAGGGTGCGACCCCACCTTGGGCGCACCCTTGCTTGGCACCCACGTCAACTCCGCACCGACGTACCATCAAACGGCCTCCGGTCCGCGATCCGCGCGTCATCGGTCCAAGTATTCCGCAAGCCGCGCGCCTT
>BSBM01002287.1:32500-45000 GCA_027924585.1 Larix kaempferi | reverse complement strand
TCCTCCTCGAACAAGCCAGCTTCTTGGTCTTTCCATGGGAAATACGCATCAACCCAAAATCGAAACACTCGACAGCGGCACCGCTACGGACGCAGGGACAAAGCAGGCCAGTCCCAGAGGGCTTTGGCCAACATTAACAAATAGTTCTCAAATCCAACGCGACCGAAGATGGAAAGCAAGTTAGAAGAGCTTCGCCGTGTGGTTTTCCCACACGGCGAGGCAAACCCCGCACTGCCCACCAAAAACAATTGAGCCTCAAAAAACGCTTTCGAAGGGGAATCACACCGTTGATGTGCCCCTGCCAAAGATTCCTATCAATGCTCTTACAAATGGTCTCGGTATGCACAGTTATACCAATATGGAATAAGTACAAGCACAATAAGACGGGCCTCCACAAAGGCCCAACAATGAAAAGGCAAGCCCTCGTGCGAAGCCACCACAAACCCCAAAACTCCACATCGAATGTGCGATGGAAATGGACTTTGTTTTCCGGTGCCTCCGAAGATGAGCATTGCCAACATTACCGCTCATGTGTTACCGAGTGAATCGACGGCACGCTGAGAGTCGACCGCCCTACAAATGGCCCAAGGCCAATTTTCAAGCAGACCCGACAAACAACGCACTCACCGCACCACCCTTCGCACGGAAATGACACTTCCACCAGTGGAGAAGTGCATGATAGGAAACACCGCCGTAGTTAATTTAACCGACAACCGGGAGGGACAAAGATACGCGAAAGGAGACCAAACGTGCAACAAGCCACACTTGCGGTTGAAATGGGTTTTTGTTTACCCATGCCTTCCCAAGGGGGAGCATTGCCGACGTTAAGGCTCATGCGCTATCAAGTGGAGCCGCACCAACCATCGCACGAAATGACACTTCCATCGGCGGGGAAGTGCATGGAAGGCAACATCTTGGACACTTGGATCCGGCAACCGGGAGGGACAAGTAATCCGAGAGAAGGCAAAGATGCAAGCCCTTGTCGGGAGAAGACAAAATGCCCCAAAACACCACCGCTTGGGAGGAAATGAGGTCTGTTCTGCCGTGCCATCCCGGGACGAGCATCGCCCTCAACACTGCTCATGCGCTACCAAGCGGAGACGGCAACACACCGCAAGCCGACCGCCCTACAAATGACCCGAGGCCAGTTTTCAGGCAGACCCGGCATGCGACGCATTCACCGCACCGCCCTTCACACGAAATGACACTTCCACCGATGGAGAAGTGCACGATAGGCGTCGTCGAAGTCACGTAACAGACATACTGCTCATGCGCTACCAAGCAGAGACGGCAACACACTGCAAGCCGACCGCCCTACGAATGACCCAAGGCCAATTTTCAGGCAGACCCGGCAGACAAAGCATTCGCCGCACCACCCTTCACACGAAATGACACTTCCACCGGCAGAGAAGTGCGTGATAGGCATCATCGAAGGCACTTAACCGAAAAGCTTGGACCCAGCAACCGAAAGAAGACCAAAGGCGCAAGCCCTCGTTGGGAGCCACAGCAAGCCACCAGAGCACCACTTGCGGTGTTGGTGTGGCTTCGTTTGCCAGTGCCTTCCCAAGATGAGCGTTGCCATCAATACTGCTCATGCGCTACCAAGCGGATACGGCAACACACTGCAAGCCGACCGCCCTACGAATGACCCGAGGCCATTTTTCGAGCAGACCCGGCAGACAGCACATTCACCGCACCACCCTTCACACGAAACGACACTTCCACCGAAAGAGAAATGCGTGATAGGCATCATCGAAGTAACTTAACCGAAAATCTTGGACCCAACAACCGACGAAGCAAGCCCTCGTTGGGAGCCACAGCAAGCCACAGAAGCACCACTTGCGGTGTTGGCACCGTGCCTTCCCAAGATGAGCGTTGCCATCAATACTGCTCATGCGCTACCAAGCGGACACGGCAACACACCGCAAGTCGACCGCCCTACGAATGGCCCGAGGCCAATTTTCAAGCAGACCCGACAAGCAGCACATTCACCGCACCACCCTTCACACGAAAGGACACTTCCACCGAAAGAGAAATGCGTGATAGGCATCATCGAAGTAACTTAACCGAAAATCTTGGACCCAACAACCGAAGAAGCAAGCCCTCGTTGGGAGCCACAGAAGCACCACTTGCGGTGTTGCACCGTGCCTTCCCAAGATGAGCGTTGCCGTCAATACTGCTCATGCGCTACCAAGCGGACACGGCAACACACCGCAAGCCGACCACCCTACGAATGACCCGAGGCCAATTTTCAGGTAGACCCGACAAGCAGCGCGTTCACCGCACCACCCTTCGCACGAAACGCACCCACCAAGTGAGCGCCCGGCAAAAAGACAAGCCAGCGGACGACAAGAACGAGGATCGGTCACGGTTTAACGTTTTTCAGCTCGGGTTGGAAGCACGAGGCAGACGGGCGCGCCCAAGGAGCAGCTCGCATTGGGAGCACGCCACAGCTCGGGTTGGAAGCACGCCACAGCTCGGGTTGGAAGCACAAGGCAGATGGGCGCCCAAGGCGCAGCTCGCATTGGGAGCACGCCACGGCTCGGGTTGGAAGCACGCCACAGCTCGGGTTGGAAGCACAAGGGAGATGGGCGCCCAAGAAGCAGCTCGCATTGGGAGCACGCCACAGCTCGGTTTGGAAGCACAAGGCAGAGGGGCGCCGAAGGAGCAGCTCGCATTGGGAGCACGTCACAGCTCGGGTTGGAAGCACAAGGCAGATGGGCGCCCAAGGAGCAGCTCGCATTGGGAGCACGCCACCGCAAGCGCGCCCACCAAGTGAGCGCCCGGCAAAAAGACAAGCCAGCGGAAGACAAGGACGAGGATCGGTCACGGCTTAACGTTTTCAGCTCGGGTTGGGAGCACAAGGCAGATGGGCGCCCAAGGAGCAGCTCGCATTGGGAGCACGCCACTGCAAGCGCGCCCACCAAGTGAGCGCCCGGCAAAAAGACAAGCCAACGGAAGACAAGAACGCGGATCGGTCACGGCTTAACGTTTTCAGCTCGGGTTGGAAGCAAAAGGCAGGTGGGCGCCCAAGGAGCAGCTCGCATTGGGAGCACGCCACCGCAAGCGCGCCCACCAAGTGAGCGCCCGGAAAAAAGACAAGCCAACGGAAGACAAGAACGCGGATCGGTCACGGCTTAACGTTTTCAGCTCGGGTTGGAAGCACAAGGCGGATGGGCGCCCAACGAGCAGCTCGCATTGGGAGCACGCCACAGCTCGGGTTGGAAGCACGCCACAGCTCGCGTTGGGAGCACAAGGCAGATGGGCGCCCAAGAAGCAGCTCGCATTGGGAGCACGCCACAAGCTCGTGTTGGGAGCACGCCGCAGCTCGCGTTGGAAGCACAAGGCGCAGCTCGCATTGGGAGCACGCCGCAGCTCGCGTTGGAAGCACAAGGCGCAGCTCGCATTGGGAGCACGCCGCAGCTCGCGTTGGAAGCACAAGGCGCAGCTCGCATTGGGAGCACGCCGCAGCTCGCGTTGGAAGCACAAGGCGCAGCTCGCATTGGGAGCACGCCGCAGCTCGCGTTGGAAGCACAAGGCGCAGCTCGCATTGGGAGCACGCCGCAGCTCGCGTTGGAAGCATGCCACAGCTCGCATTGGAAGCACAAGGCAGATGGGCGCCCAAGGAGCAGCTCGCATTGGGAGCACGGCAGATGGGCGCCCAAGGAGCGGCTCGCGTTGGGAGCACGGCACAAGTGCGCCCAAAGAAACGAGTCCGAATGCCAACGCAAGCGCGCCCACCAAGTGAGCGCCCGGCAAAAATACAACGCGGCGGAAGACAAGAACGAGGATCGGTCAGGGCTTAACGTTTTCAGCTCGGGTTGGAAGCACGGCCCATGGGCACCCATGGAGCGGCTCGCATTGGGAGCACGACACAAATGCGCCCGAACAAACGAGTCCGAATGCCAACGCAAGCGCGCCCACCAAGGGAGCGCCCGGCAAAAGAACAAGGCAGGGGAAGACAAGAAAGAGGATCGGTCACGGCTTAACGTTTTGAGCTCGGGTTGGAAGCACGGCACATGGGCGCCCAAGAAGCGGCTCGCATTGGGAGGCCGGCACTTGTGTGCCCAAAGAAACGAGTCCACCGGCAAACGGAAGCGCGCCCACCCAAGTGAGCGCCCGGCAAAAAGACAAGGCAACAGCGGACAAGAACGAGGATTGGTCACGGCATAACGTTTTGAGCTCGCCTTGCGAGCCCGGCACAGGTGCGCCAAAAGAAACGAGTCCGCCGGCAAACGGAAGCGCGCCCACCCGAGTGAGCGAACGGCAAAAAGACAAGGGAACGGCGGAGAAGAACAAGAATTGGTCACGGCTTAACGTTTTGAGCTTCCCTTGGGAGCCCGACACATGTGCGCCCAGAGAAAGGAGTCCGCCCGCAAACGGAAGCGCGCCCACCCAAGTGAGCGCACGGCAAAAAGACAAGGCAACGGCGGAGAAGAACAAGAATTGGTCACGGCTTAACGTTTTGAGCTCCCCTTGGGAGCCCGGCACATGTGCGCCCAAAGAAACGAGTCCGCCCGCAAACGGAAGCGCACCCACCCAAGTGAGCGCCGGGCAAAAAGACAAGGCAACGGCGGTCAAGAACAAGCATTGGTCACGGCTTAACATTTTGAGCTCGCCTTGCGAGCCCGGCACATGTGCGCCCAAGGAAACGAGCCCGTCGGCAAACAGAAGCGCGCCCACCCAAGTGAGCGCCCGGCAAAAAGACAAGGCAACGACGGACAAGAACAGGAATTGGTCACGGCCTAACGTTTTGAGCTCGCCTTGGGAGCCCGGCACATGTGCGCCCAAAGAAACGAGTCCGGCGGCAAGCGGAAGCGCGCCCACCCGAGTGAGCGCCCGGCAAAAAGACAAGGAAACGGCAGACAAGGACAAGCATTGGTCACGGCTTAACGTTTTGAGCTCGCCTTCGGAGCCCGGCACATGTGCGCCCAAGGAAACGAGTCCGCCGGAAAACGGAAGCGGCCCCACCCAAGTGAGCGCCCGGCAACAAGACAAGGCAACGGCGGACAAGAACAAGGATTGGTCACGGCTTAACGTTTTGAGCTCGCCTTGGGAGCCCGGCACATGTGCGCCCGAAGGAACGAGTCCGGCGGCAAACGGAAGTGCACCCACCGAAGTGGGCGCACGGCAAAAAGACAAGGGAACGGTGGAGAAGAACAAGAATTGGTCACGGCTTAACGTTTTGAGCTCCCCTTGGGAGCCCGACACATGTGCGCCCAAAGAAACGACTCCGCCCGCAAACGGAAGCGCGCCCACCCAAGTGAGCGCACGGCAAAAAGACAAGGCAACGGCGGAGAAGAACAAGAATTGGTCACGGCTTAACGTTTTGAGCTCCCCTTGGGAGCCCGGCACATGTGCGCCCAAAGAAACGAGTCCGCCCGCAAACGGAAGCGCACCCACCCAAGTGAGCGCCGGGCAAAAAGACAAGGCAACGGCGGACAAGAACAAGCATTGGTCACGGCTTAACGTTTTGAGCCCGCCTTGCGAGCCCGGCACATGTGCGCCCAAGGAAACGAGCCCGTCGGCAAACGGAAGCGCGCCCACCCAAGTGAGCGCCCGGCAAAAAGACAAGGCAACGGCGGACAAGAACAGGAATTGGTCACGGCTTAACGTTTTGAGCTCGCCTTGGGAGCCCGGCACATGTGCGCCCAAAGAAACGAGTCCGGCGGCAAGCGGAAGCGCGCCCACCCGAGTGAGCGCCCGGAAAAAAGACAAGGCAACGGCAGACAAGGACAAGCATTGGTCACGGCTTAACGTTTTGAGCTCGCCTTGGGAGCCCGGCACGTGTGCGCCCAAGGAAGAAACGAGTCCGCCGGCAAACGGAAGCGCGCCCACCCAAGTGAGCGCCCGGCAAAAGGACAAGGCAACGGCGCACAAGAACAAGAATTGGTCACGGCTTAACGTTTTGGGCTCGCCTTGGGAGCCCGGCACATGTGCCGCCCGAAGAAACGAGTCCGCCGGCAAACGGAAGCGCGCCCACCCAAGTGAGCGCCCGGGAAAAAGCTAAGGCAACGGCGGACAAGAACAAGAATTGGTCACGGCTTAACGTTTTGAGCTCGCCTTGGGAGCCCGGCACACGTGAGCCCAAAGAAACGACTCCGCCGGCAAACGGAAGCGTGCCCACCCAAGCGAGCGCACGGAAACAAGACAAGGCAACGGCGGACAAGAACAAGAATTGGTCACGGCCTAACGTTTTGAGCTCGCCTCGGGAGCCCGGCACACGTGAGCCCAAGGAAACGAGTCCGCCGGCAAACGGAAGCGTGCCCACCCAAGTGCGCGCCCGGCAAAAGCACAGGCCAACGACGGACAAGAACAAGAATCGGCCACGGCTTAACATTTTGAGCTCTCCTTGGGAGCCCGGCACATGTGAGCCCAATGAAACGAGTCCGCCGGCAAACGGAAGCGCTCCCACCCAAGCGAGCGCCCGGCAAAAATACACAAGGCAACGGCGGACAAGAACAAGAATTGCTCGCGGCTTAATGTTTTGAGGCCGCCTTGGGAGCCCGGCACATGTGCGCCCAAAGGAACGACTCCATCTCCGGCAGACGGAAGCGCGCCCACCCAAGTCAGCGCACGGCAACAAGACAAGGCAACGGCGGACAAGAACAAGAATTGGTCACGGCTTAACGTTTTGAGCTCGCCTTGGGAGCCCGTCACCTGCGCGCCCAAAGAAACGAGTCCCCCGGCAAACGGAAGCGCGCCCACCCAAGTGAGCGCCCGGCAAAGAGACAAGGAAACGGCGGACAAGAACAAGAATTGGTCACGGCTTAACGTTTTGAGCTCGCCCTGGGAGCCCTTCACATGTGCGCCCAAAGAAACGAGTCCGCCGGGACACGGAAGCGCGCCCACCCAAGCGAGCGCCCGGCAAAAAGACAAGGCAACGGCGGACAAGAACAAGGATTGGTCACGGCTTAACGTTTTGAGCCCGCCTTGGGAGCCCGGCACATGTGCGGCCAAAGAAACGACTCCGTCTCCGGCAAACGGAAGCGCGCCCACCCAAGTGAGCGCACGGCAACAAGACAAGGCAACGGTGGACAAGAACAAGAATTGGTCGGGGCTTAACGTTTTGAGCTCGCCTTGCGAGCCCGTCGCCTGTGCGCCCAAAGAAACGAGTCCCCCGGCAAACGGAAGCGCGCCCACCCAAGCGAGCGCCCGGCAAAAAGACAAGGCAACGGCGGACAGGAACAAGAATTGGTCACGGCGTAACGTTTTGAGCTCGCCCTGGGAGCCCTTCACATGTGCGCCCAAAGAAACGAGTCCGCCGGCAAACGGATGCGCGCCCACCCAAGTGATCGCCCGGCAAAGACACGGGGCAACGGCGGACAAGAACAAGAATCGGTCACGGCTTAACGTTTTGAGCTCGCCTTAGGAGCCCGGCACGCGTGAGCCCAAGGAAACGAGTCCGGCGGCGAACGGAAGAGCGCCCACCCAAGTGAGCGCCCGGCAAAAAGACAGGCCAACGGCGGACAAGAACAAGGACAGGTCACGGCTTAACGTTTTGAGCTCGCCTTGGGAGCCCGGCCCATGTGCGCCCAAAGAAACGAGTCCGCCGGCAAACGGAATCGCGCCCACCCAAGTGAGCGCCCGGCAAAAAGACAAGCCAACGACGGACAAGAACAAGAATCGGTCACGGCTCAACGTTTTGAGATCGCCTTGGGAGCCAGGCACATGTGCGCCCTAAGAAACAACTCCATCTCCAGAAAAGGGAAGCGCGCCCGGCAAAAAGAAAAGGCAACGGCGGACAAGGACAGGCATCGGTCACGTCTTAACGTTTTGAGCTCGCCTTGGGAGCCCGACGCATGTGCGCCCGAAGGAACGAGTCCGCCGGCAAACGGAAGCACGCCCACCCAAGTGAGCGCCCGGCAAAAAGACAAGGCAACGGAAGAGAAGAACACGAATCGGTCACGTCCTAGCAACGTTTTGAGCTCGCCTTGGGAGGCCGGCACATTTGCACCCAAGGAGGAGCTCGACTTGGAAGACCGGCGGAGGTGCGCCCAAAGAAACGAGTCCGCCGGCAAAAAGAGAAGGCGGCGGAAGATAAGAACAAGAACCGGTCGCGTCTCAGCAACATTTTGAGCTCGCCTTGGGAGCCCCGCACACGTGCGCCCAAAGAAACGAGTCCGCCGGCAAGCGCAAGCGCGCCCACCAAGTGAGCGCCCGGCAACAAGACAAGGAAGTGGAAGACAAGAACAAGAATCGGTCACGGCTTAACGTTTTGAGCTCGCCTTGGGAGCCCGCCGCATGTGCGCCCGAGGAGGAGCTCGACCTGGGAGCGGATGAGTCAAGTGATGGGGAGCAACCAAGAATAAAGGAAGCAGGTTGGCCCGCGGAAAAGGCGCCTGTCTTAATTTTGTTCAAGGTTCCTTCAAAGATGTTCTCGTAGTACTACCTGTGTTGGGTATGCATGCATTGACACCCATCTTGTCTTCAAAATTTCTCATTGGTGTTCGAGCTCCCTTAGATGTCCGGATATGGGTCTCCTTACTCTCTTTTCGGCTACAATGGATCTTATTAGAGTTGGGCACTTCCGATATACGTGGCCTTGAAACCCGGGAATTCCTCAGTGGATATTTAAAGGTCCAAGAGCACGGAGAGGTGAAGCGGACAACGGTGCCGGTTCGATCGATCCAAGCGGTTCAATTCAACCGAGGTTGGGGCCTGAGGCACACGCAGGGCGTGCCCGTCCTCCGAAAGCTCCAGAGGAGGGCACACTTTCCGGAGAAAGCAGCTCGTGCACGGTTCCAGAAGTTCCCTCTGCAACGAGGTAAGGATCCGCAGCGCAGGAGGAATGCCACAGTACGTGGAGGTGCTTTGCCTGCGGCTGGCCTCATGGGAGGTGCCTGTGCGAAGTCTAAGTTTCTGCCGGGACTTAGACGTGTGGCAGTCAGCCTAGTCTGCGGAAGACAGCGGTGCGGTGCGGACAGGACTGCAGACGGACATCGGTCTTGTGGGGGCTCTCTTGGGCATGGTTAGACGAGAGAGAGTGCGCCCAGTTGGTTGGCAGATGCTGCGGAAGGACAGCGGTATCGTTGCAGGCAAGGCTGCAGACGGACGGCAGCATGCCGAAGTGGTTTCCCAGACTGGGACGGACGATAGGAAGCCGGGAGGCTTGCGACGGAGTGCAACAGAGACAGAGTGCGGATGCAGACCGTGGATGCTACTGCGGTAGAGCCTGGACACTGGCCGATTGCCCATCAGTTGATGTTGTATCTTGAGCTGCCCAGTGTGGCAGGCTCACGGATGAGGTGCCGGGATGTGGCAGCCCTCCGATGTTATATGTAAAGTCTCTTTGAACCATGAATATTGCAAAAGGGGTGTTAGGCACGTCCGAGTTTGGAGTGCCACCCTCCTATGCATTTATCTCTTGCTCTTGTGTTTGGCATGCGTTTACTGTAGGAAGTGCACATCAAGAAAAAAAGGCTAAGCAAGGAACTGTTAAAGAGATGAGGCGTGGGCAATCCGCGGGTTGGGTGTGGCCTGCCGGGCTGGTTTCGCCCCAGGAAGTGCCGCATGGGCTATGTGTCACAGCCACAATTTCTGGCTTGTCTCAAGCGACTAACTGTGGTGTGCGGCACTTCCCGGGAACGTCTTGAGGGTGAGACCAGCTCAAACGTTGCACCGGCAGACTACGCCTAAACCCGCGGAAGCTTTTCGGCTTGACAGTTTACTCGTTTAACTCATAAGCACGTTTACGACAGACAGCATCAACACTTAGCCAATTATCAGCGAGTGCAATACGCAAGTAAAACACGACGCGGGAATAAGTTGGGGTTGCCAAACCGGCCAGCCCGTTTATCGTTTGTATAATCAATTGTTTACGGCAAGCGGAGTTGCCCTAAAACTCGGCAGATCTCCGGCGTGAGCCAAACCAGCAACACGCCTTACAACAGATATAGAAATTACAGAATGACAGAGCTGCCCCCTGCTCGGGCGTCCCAACTCCATGGGACCGTCGACTTCTGCAACCCGCGTATGCTGCCGAACTGTCTCACTGTGCAACCGGAACGGGTGCAAAACCTGCCAAGTTCTGCCTCTTCCGCAACCCTGCTGCAGCCGGATTCTGCTGGAACGGACCGTGCGCGAGAACAGAGCTTGGACTGCCTCCCTAGCTCTGCGTCTCCTTGCCTTGTCCGAAATTCCTTGCTTGAACGCCCCCTCCTTCGTTTTGGCCTTAAGCCTATATACATGGTGCCGTGTGGGAGGGTGCGGCCCCACCCTGGGCGCACCCTTGCTTGGCGCCCACGTCAGCCTCCCGCCGACGTGCCATTTGAAAGGGTCTTGGTCCAAGTCCCCCGCAATCCGCGCGTTTCGGTCCATTTTGTTGGGCGTCGTCCCTTGGCTCCCGACCCGAGCTCTCTGCCGTGGCTCCCAACCCGAGCTCCTTTCTTGGCTTCCAACCCGAGCTCATTTCTGGGATGCGAACCCGAGCTCGTTTCTTGGCTGCGAACCCGAGTTCGTTCTTCCGCTGGCGTCCGGTCCACCTTCCCTTCCGCCCATCGCTTTGGCTTGCTGCGTCGAGTGCCGGTCCGTTTGGGCGCTGCTCCGCGGAGTGCGTGGGCGCTTGGCCAACGCGCCACTACTCCAACACTTGAGTGTGTCCAGCGGTCCAAGGGTGCGCCCCGTTTCTTGCCAGCGTGCAGCCGCGCCCCACTCTCGGGCTTGCCATGCGCCGAAGTGTTGTGTGGGCGTCTTCGGTGGGAGTGCGCCCGGGCTAGGTCCACGCACCCCACTCATCGTTCCGTCTCCGGGTAGCTTTCCTTCCTCGCTAAGTCTCCTTGCAGCCGATCGTCGCTTTGCCCGACCGGGCGCCCAAGCCAGCCTCTTGGGCGGGAGCGCAAGGCTCCCATGCAAGTGTGAGTGCCGTGCAGAAAGCGCGGCCGTGACACTATGTGTCAGAGCCACGCTTTTTCGCTAGTCACCAGCGTCCAAATGTGGTGTGCGGCACTGCCTGGGAACGACTTGAGGGCGTGGCCAACTCAAGCGTCGCACCAGCAGACTACGCCTAACCTGCGGAAACTTTTCAACTTAACACTCGCAACTTCGTTTACTTGTTTATAACAGTTAACATGTTCCTACCGCATCCACACTTAGCCAATTTTACGTATGCATGAACATCGAGTAAATAGCACACGCAAGTATAAGCTGGGGTTTCCAAACCATCAACCCTTAAGCTTTGTATAATCAATCGTTTACAACAGGTGGAGTTTCCCTAGCAGAGCTCCGGCGTGTGCCCAACAAGCAGCACGCCTTACAATAGACATACAAAATACAAAGAGAGAGTTAACCCTTCCAACATGCGTCTAACTCCTGAAACTTCCCGCTGCTGCAAACCCTTGCTGCTGCCGCGGAAATGTCTCACTGTGCAACCGCACTGTGTGCGAACCTGCCAAATTCTGCGCTGTAGCAGCACCTTGCTGCGGCCGGACTTCGCCGGAAGAGACCGTGCGGACGGACAGAGGTCGGATAGCCTCCCTAGCTCCGAACTTCCCCCTTACCCGAATTTCCAACTTAGTTGCAGCTACCTTCTTGGCTTCTCGCCTTAGCCTTTTTATATGATGCCGTGCGGGAGGGTGCGACCCCACCTTGGGCGCACCCTTGCTTGGCACCCACGTCAACTCCGCACCGACGTACCATCAAACGGCCTCCGGTCCGCGATCCGCGCGTCATCGGTCCAAGTATTCCGCAAGCCGCGCGCCTTCGTTCCACTTCCGCAGCCTGCGCGTCTTCGGTCCGTCCCGACTTCGCGATCGGTTCCCATCCCGAGCATGCGCCGGGAAACCCCAACTTTCCCCGCGACTTGGCCCCTTTTTTTTCCCCGCGGCGCGCGCCGGGAAACCGCGACTTAGCCCAATATTTTTTCCCCGCGGCGTGTGCCGGGAAACCCCAACTTTCCCCGCGACTTAGCCCCGTTTTTTTTCCCCGCGGTGTGCGCCGGGAAACCCCAACTTTCCCCGCGGTGCGCGCCGGGAAACCGTAACCTTCCCCGCGGTGTGCGCCGGGAAACCCCAACTTTCCCCGCGGTGCGCGCCGGGAAACCGTAACCTTCCCCGCGACTTAGCCCCGTTTTTTTTCCCCGCGGCGTGCGCCGGGAAACCCCAACTTCCTCCGTGACTTAGCCAAATTTTTTTTTTCCCGCGCGTGCGCCGGGAAACCCCAACTTCCTCCGCGACTTAGCCGAATTTTTTTTTTTCCCGCGCGCGCGCCGGGAAACCCCAACTTCCTCCGCGACTTCGCCAAATTTTTTTTTTCCCGCGCGCGCGCCGGGAAACCCCAACTTCCTCCGCGACTTCGCCAAATTTTTTTTTCCCCGCGCGCGCGCCGGGAAACCCCAACTTCCTCCGCGACTTCGACAAACTTTTTTTTCCCCGCGCGCGCGCCGGGAAACCCCAACTTCCTCCGCGACTTAGCCAAATTTTTTTTTCCCCGCGCGCGCGACGGGAAACCCCAACTTCCTCCGCGACTTAGCCAAATTTTTTTTTCCCCGCGCGCGCGCCGGG
>BSBM01002287.1:12500-22500 GCA_027924585.1 Larix kaempferi | reverse complement strand
TCCCAAGGGGGAGCATTGCCGACGTTAAGGCTCATGCGCTATCAAGTGGAGCCGCACCAACCATCGCACGAAATGACACTTCCATCGGCGGGGAAGTGCATGGAAGGCAACATCTTGGACACTTGGATCCGGCAACCGGGAGGGACAAGTAATCCGAGAGAAGGCAAAGATGCAAGCCCTTGTCGGGAGAAGACAAAATGCCCCAAAACACCACCGCTTGGGAGGAAATGAGGTCTGTTCTGCCGTGCCATCCCGGGACGAGCATCGCCCTCAACACTGCTCATGCGCTACCAAGCGGAGACGGCAACACACCGCAAGCCGACCGCCCTACAAATGACCCGAGGCCAGTTTTCAGGCAGACCCGGCATGCGACGCATTCACCGCACCGCCCTTCACACGAAATGACACTTCCACCGATGGAGAAGTGCACGATAGGCGTCGTCGAAGTCACGTAACAGACATACTGCTCATGCGCTACCAAGCAGAGACGGCAACACACTGCAAGCCGACCGCCCTACGAATGACCCAAGGCCAATTTTCAGGCAGACCCGGCAGACAAAGCATTCGCCGCACCACCCTTCACACGAAATGACACTTCCACCGGCAGAGAAGTGCGTGATAGGCATCATCGAAGGCACTTAACCGAAAAGCTTGGACCCAGCAACCGAAAGAAGACCAAAGGCGCAAGCCCTCGTTGGGAGCCACAGCAAGCCACCAGAGCACCACTTGCGGTGTTGGTGTGGCTTCGTTTGCCAGTGCCTTCCCAAGATGAGCGTTGCCATCAATACTGCTCATGCGCTACCAAGCGGATACGGCAACACACTGCAAGCCGACCGCCCTACGAATGACCCGAGGCCATTTTTCGAGCAGACCCGGCAGACAGCACATTCACCGCACCACCCTTCACACGAAACGACACTTCCACCGAAAGAGAAATGCGTGATAGGCATCATCGAAGTAACTTAACCGAAAATCTTGGACCCAACAACCGACGAAGCAAGCCCTCGTTGGGAGCCACAGCAAGCCACAGAAGCACCACTTGCGGTGTTGGCACCGTGCCTTCCCAAGATGAGCGTTGCCATCAATACTGCTCATGCGCTACCAAGCGGACACGGCAACACACCGCAAGTCGACCGCCCTACGAATGGCCCGAGGCCAATTTTCAAGCAGACCCGACAAGCAGCACATTCACCGCACCACCCTTCACACGAAAGGACACTTCCACCGAAAGAGAAATGCGTGATAGGCATCATCGAAGTAACTTAACCGAAAATCTTGGACCCAACAACCGAAGAAGCAAGCCCTCGTTGGGAGCCACAGAAGCACCACTTGCGGTGTTGCACCGTGCCTTCCCAAGATGAGCGTTGCCGTCAATACTGCTCATGCGCTACCAAGCGGACACGGCAACACACCGCAAGCCGACCACCCTACGAATGACCCGAGGCCAATTTTCAGGTAGACCCGACAAGCAGCGCGTTCACCGCACCACCCTTCGCACGAAACGCACCCACCAAGTGAGCGCCCGGCAAAAAGACAAGCCAGCGGACGACAAGAACGAGGATCGGTCACGGTTTAACGTTTTTCAGCTCGGGTTGGAAGCACGAGGCAGACGGGCGCGCCCAAGGAGCAGCTCGCATTGGGAGCACGCCACAGCTCGGGTTGGAAGCACGCCACAGCTCGGGTTGGAAGCACAAGGCAGATGGGCGCCCAAGGCGCAGCTCGCATTGGGAGCACGCCACGGCTCGGGTTGGAAGCACGCCACAGCTCGGGTTGGAAGCACAAGGGAGATGGGCGCCCAAGAAGCAGCTCGCATTGGGAGCACGCCACAGCTCGGTTTGGAAGCACAAGGCAGAGGGGCGCCGAAGGAGCAGCTCGCATTGGGAGCACGTCACAGCTCGGGTTGGAAGCACAAGGCAGATGGGCGCCCAAGGAGCAGCTCGCATTGGGAGCACGCCACCGCAAGCGCGCCCACCAAGTGAGCGCCCGGCAAAAAGACAAGCCAGCGGAAGACAAGGACGAGGATCGGTCACGGCTTAACGTTTTCAGCTCGGGTTGGGAGCACAAGGCAGATGGGCGCCCAAGGAGCAGCTCGCATTGGGAGCACGCCACTGCAAGCGCGCCCACCAAGTGAGCGCCCGGCAAAAAGACAAGCCAACGGAAGACAAGAACGCGGATCGGTCACGGCTTAACGTTTTCAGCTCGGGTTGGAAGCAAAAGGCAGGTGGGCGCCCAAGGAGCAGCTCGCATTGGGAGCACGCCACCGCAAGCGCGCCCACCAAGTGAGCGCCCGGAAAAAAGACAAGCCAACGGAAGACAAGAACGCGGATCGGTCACGGCTTAACGTTTTCAGCTCGGGTTGGAAGCACAAGGCGGATGGGCGCCCAACGAGCAGCTCGCATTGGGAGCACGCCACAGCTCGGGTTGGAAGCACGCCACAGCTCGCGTTGGGAGCACAAGGCAGATGGGCGCCCAAGAAGCAGCTCGCATTGGGAGCACGCCACAAGCTCGTGTTGGGAGCACGCCGCAGCTCGCGTTGGAAGCACAAGGCGCAGCTCGCATTGGGAGCACGCCGCAGCTCGCGTTGGAAGCACAAGGCGCAGCTCGCATTGGGAGCACGCCGCAGCTCGCGTTGGAAGCACAAGGCGCAGCTCGCATTGGGAGCACGCCGCAGCTCGCGTTGGAAGCACAAGGCGCAGCTCGCATTGGGAGCACGCCGCAGCTCGCGTTGGAAGCACAAGGCGCAGCTCGCATTGGGAGCACGCCGCAGCTCGCGTTGGAAGCATGCCACAGCTCGCATTGGAAGCACAAGGCAGATGGGCGCCCAAGGAGCAGCTCGCATTGGGAGCACGGCAGATGGGCGCCCAAGGAGCGGCTCGCGTTGGGAGCACGGCACAAGTGCGCCCAAAGAAACGAGTCCGAATGCCAACGCAAGCGCGCCCACCAAGTGAGCGCCCGGCAAAAATACAACGCGGCGGAAGACAAGAACGAGGATCGGTCAGGGCTTAACGTTTTCAGCTCGGGTTGGAAGCACGGCCCATGGGCACCCATGGAGCGGCTCGCATTGGGAGCACGACACAAATGCGCCCGAACAAACGAGTCCGAATGCCAACGCAAGCGCGCCCACCAAGGGAGCGCCCGGCAAAAGAACAAGGCAGGGGAAGACAAGAAAGAGGATCGGTCACGGCTTAACGTTTTGAGCTCGGGTTGGAAGCACGGCACATGGGCGCCCAAGAAGCGGCTCGCATTGGGAGGCCGGCACTTGTGTGCCCAAAGAAACGAGTCCACCGGCAAACGGAAGCGCGCCCACCCAAGTGAGCGCCCGGCAAAAAGACAAGGCAACAGCGGACAAGAACGAGGATTGGTCACGGCATAACGTTTTGAGCTCGCCTTGCGAGCCCGGCACAGGTGCGCCAAAAGAAACGAGTCCGCCGGCAAACGGAAGCGCGCCCACCCGAGTGAGCGAACGGCAAAAAGACAAGGGAACGGCGGAGAAGAACAAGAATTGGTCACGGCTTAACGTTTTGAGCTTCCCTTGGGAGCCCGACACATGTGCGCCCAGAGAAAGGAGTCCGCCCGCAAACGGAAGCGCGCCCACCCAAGTGAGCGCACGGCAAAAAGACAAGGCAACGGCGGAGAAGAACAAGAATTGGTCACGGCTTAACGTTTTGAGCTCCCCTTGGGAGCCCGGCACATGTGCGCCCAAAGAAACGAGTCCGCCCGCAAACGGAAGCGCACCCACCCAAGTGAGCGCCGGGCAAAAAGACAAGGCAACGGCGGTCAAGAACAAGCATTGGTCACGGCTTAACATTTTGAGCTCGCCTTGCGAGCCCGGCACATGTGCGCCCAAGGAAACGAGCCCGTCGGCAAACAGAAGCGCGCCCACCCAAGTGAGCGCCCGGCAAAAAGACAAGGCAACGACGGACAAGAACAGGAATTGGTCACGGCCTAACGTTTTGAGCTCGCCTTGGGAGCCCGGCACATGTGCGCCCAAAGAAACGAGTCCGGCGGCAAGCGGAAGCGCGCCCACCCGAGTGAGCGCCCGGCAAAAAGACAAGGAAACGGCAGACAAGGACAAGCATTGGTCACGGCTTAACGTTTTGAGCTCGCCTTCGGAGCCCGGCACATGTGCGCCCAAGGAAACGAGTCCGCCGGAAAACGGAAGCGGCCCCACCCAAGTGAGCGCCCGGCAACAAGACAAGGCAACGGCGGACAAGAACAAGGATTGGTCACGGCTTAACGTTTTGAGCTCGCCTTGGGAGCCCGGCACATGTGCGCCCGAAGGAACGAGTCCGGCGGCAAACGGAAGTGCACCCACCGAAGTGGGCGCACGGCAAAAAGACAAGGGAACGGCGGAGAAGAACAAGAATTGGTCACGGCTTAACGTTTTGAGCTCCCCTTGGGAGCCCGACACATGTGCGCCCAAAGAAACGACTCCGCCCGCAAACGGAAGCGCGCCCACCCAAGTGAGCGCACGGCAAAAAGACAAGGCAACGGCGGAGAAGAACAAGAATTGGTCACGGCTTAACGTTTTGAGCTCCCCTTGGGAGCCCGGCACATGTGCGCCCAAAGAAACGAGTCCGCCCGCAAACGGAAGCGCACCCACCCAAGTGAGCGCCGGGCAAAAAGACAAGGCAACGGCGGACAAGAACAAGCATTGGTCACGGCTTAACGTTTTGAGCCCGCCTTGCGAGCCCGGCACATGTGCGCCCAAGGAAACGAGCCCGTCGGCAAACGGAAGCGCGCCCACCCAAGTGAGCGCCCGGCAAAAAGACAAGGCAACGGCGGACAAGAACAGGAATTGGTCACGGCTTAACGTTTTGAGCTCGCCTTGGGAGCCCGGCACATGTGCGCCCAAAGAAACGAGTCCGGCGGCAAGCGGAAGCGCGCCCACCCGAGTGAGCGCCCGGAAAAAAGACAAGGCAACGGCAGACAAGGACAAGCATTGGTCACGGCTTAACGTTTTGAGCTCGCCTTGGGAGCCCGGCACGTGTGCGCCCAAGGAAGAAACGAGTCCGCCGGCAAACGGAAGCGCGCCCACCCAAGTGAGCGCCCGGCAAAAGGACAAGGCAACGGCGCACAAGAACAAGAATTGGTCACGGCTTAACGTTTTGGGCTCGCCTTGGGAGCCCGGCACATGTGCCGCCCGAAGAAACGAGTCCGCCGGCAAACGGAAGCGCGCCCACCCAAGTGAGCGCCCGGGAAAAAGCTAAGGCAACGGCGGACAAGAACAAGAATTGGTCACGGCTTAACGTTTTGAGCTCGCCTTGGGAGCCCGGCACACGTGAGCCCAAAGAAACGACTCCGCCGGCAAACGGAAGCGTGCCCACCCAAGCGAGCGCACGGAAACAAGACAAGGCAACGGCGGACAAGAACAAGAATTGGTCACGGCCTAACGTTTTGAGCTCGCCTCGGGAGCCCGGCACACGTGAGCCCAAGGAAACGAGTCCGCCGGCAAACGGAAGCGTGCCCACCCAAGTGCGCGCCCGGCAAAAGCACAGGCCAACGACGGACAAGAACAAGAATCGGCCACGGCTTAACATTTTGAGCTCTCCTTGGGAGCCCGGCACATGTGAGCCCAATGAAACGAGTCCGCCGGCAAACGGAAGCGCTCCCACCCAAGCGAGCGCCCGGCAAAAATACACAAGGCAACGGCGGACAAGAACAAGAATTGCTCGCGGCTTAATGTTTTGAGGCCGCCTTGGGAGCCCGGCACATGTGCGCCCAAAGGAACGACTCCATCTCCGGCAGACGGAAGCGCGCCCACCCAAGTCAGCGCACGGCAACAAGACAAGGCAACGGCGGACAAGAACAAGAATTGGTCACGGCTTAACGTTTTGAGCTCGCCTTGGGAGCCCGTCACCTGCGCGCCCAAAGAAACGAGTCCCCCGGCAAACGGAAGCGCGCCCACCCAAGTGAGCGCCCGGCAAAGAGACAAGGAAACGGCGGACAAGAACAAGAATTGGTCACGGCTTAACGTTTTGAGCTCGCCCTGGGAGCCCTTCACATGTGCGCCCAAAGAAACGAGTCCGCCGGGACACGGAAGCGCGCCCACCCAAGCGAGCGCCCGGCAAAAAGACAAGGCAACGGCGGACAAGAACAAGGATTGGTCACGGCTTAACGTTTTGAGCCCGCCTTGGGAGCCCGGCACATGTGCGGCCAAAGAAACGACTCCGTCTCCGGCAAACGGAAGCGCGCCCACCCAAGTGAGCGCACGGCAACAAGACAAGGCAACGGTGGACAAGAACAAGAATTGGTCGGGGCTTAACGTTTTGAGCTCGCCTTGCGAGCCCGTCGCCTGTGCGCCCAAAGAAACGAGTCCCCCGGCAAACGGAAGCGCGCCCACCCAAGCGAGCGCCCGGCAAAAAGACAAGGCAACGGCGGACAGGAACAAGAATTGGTCACGGCGTAACGTTTTGAGCTCGCCCTGGGAGCCCTTCACATGTGCGCCCAAAGAAACGAGTCCGCCGGCAAACGGATGCGCGCCCACCCAAGTGATCGCCCGGCAAAGACACGGGGCAACGGCGGACAAGAACAAGAATCGGTCACGGCTTAACGTTTTGAGCTCGCCTTAGGAGCCCGGCACGCGTGAGCCCAAGGAAACGAGTCCGGCGGCGAACGGAAGAGCGCCCACCCAAGTGAGCGCCCGGCAAAAAGACAGGCCAACGGCGGACAAGAACAAGGACAGGTCACGGCTTAACGTTTTGAGCTCGCCTTGGGAGCCCGGCCCATGTGCGCCCAAAGAAACGAGTCCGCCGGCAAACGGAATCGCGCCCACCCAAGTGAGCGCCCGGCAAAAAGACAAGCCAACGACGGACAAGAACAAGAATCGGTCACGGCTCAACGTTTTGAGATCGCCTTGGGAGCCAGGCACATGTGCGCCCTAAGAAACAACTCCATCTCCAGAAAAGGGAAGCGCGCCCGGCAAAAAGAAAAGGCAACGGCGGACAAGGACAGGCATCGGTCACGTCTTAACGTTTTGAGCTCGCCTTGGGAGCCCGACGCATGTGCGCCCGAAGGAACGAGTCCGCCGGCAAACGGAAGCACGCCCACCCAAGTGAGCGCCCGGCAAAAAGACAAGGCAACGGAAGAGAAGAACACGAATCGGTCACGTCCTAGCAACGTTTTGAGCTCGCCTTGGGAGGCCGGCACATTTGCACCCAAGGAGGAGCTCGACTTGGAAGACCGGCGGAGGTGCGCCCAAAGAAACGAGTCCGCCGGCAAAAAGAGAAGGCGGCGGAAGATAAGAACAAGAACCGGTCGCGTCTCAGCAACATTTTGAGCTCGCCTTGGGAGCCCCGCACACGTGCGCCCAAAGAAACGAGTCCGCCGGCAAGCGCAAGCGCGCCCACCAAGTGAGCGCCCGGCAACAAGACAAGGAAGTGGAAGACAAGAACAAGAATCGGTCACGGCTTAACGTTTTGAGCTCGCCTTGGGAGCCCGCCGCATGTGCGCCCGAGGAGGAGCTCGACCTGGGAGCGGATGAGTCAAGTGATGGGGAGCAACCAAGAATAAAGGAAGCAGGTTGGCCCGCGGAAAAGGCGCCTGTCTTAATTTTGTTCAAGGTTCCTTCAAAGATGTTCTCGTAGTACTACCTGTGTTGGGTATGCATGCATTGACACCCATCTTGTCTTCAAAATTTCTCATTGGTGTTCGAGCTCCCTTAGATGTCCGGATATGGGTCTCCTTACTCTCTTTTCGGCTACAATGGATCTTATTAGAGTTGGGCACTTCCGATATACGTGGCCTTGAAACCCGGGAATTCCTCAGTGGATATTTAAAGGTCCAAGAGCACGGAGAGGTGAAGCGGACAACGGTGCCGGTTCGATCGATCCAAGCGGTTCAATTCAACCGAGGTTGGGGCCTGAGGCACACGCAGGGCGTGCCCGTCCTCCGAAAGCTCCAGAGGAGGGCACACTTTCCGGAGAAAGCAGCTCGTGCACGGTTCCAGAAGTTCCCTCTGCAACGAGGTAAGGATCCGCAGCGCAGGAGGAATGCCACAGTACGTGGAGGTGCTTTGCCTGCGGCTGGCCTCATGGGAGGTGCCTGTGCGAAGTCTAAGTTTCTGCCGGGACTTAGACGTGTGGCAGTCAGCCTAGTCTGCGGAAGACAGCGGTGCGGTGCGGACAGGACTGCAGACGGACATCGGTCTTGTGGGGGCTCTCTTGGGCATGGTTAGACGAGAGAGAGTGCGCCCAGTTGGTTGGCAGATGCTGCGGAAGGACAGCGGTATCGTTGCAGGCAAGGCTGCAGACGGACGGCAGCATGCCGAAGTGGTTTCCCAGACTGGGACGGACGATAGGAAGCCGGGAGGCTTGCGACGGAGTGCAACAGAGACAGAGTGCGGATGCAGACCGTGGATGCTACTGCGGTAGAGCCTGGACACTGGCCGATTGCCCATCAGTTGATGTTGTATCTTGAGCTGCCCAGTGTGGCAGGCTCACGGATGAGGTGCCGGGATGTGGCAGCCCTCCGATGTTATATGTAAAGTCTCTTTGAACCATGAATATTGCAAAAGGGGTGTTAGGCACGTCCGAGTTTGGAGTGCCACCCTCCTATGCATTTATCTCTTGCTCTTGTGTTTGGCATGCGTTTACTGTAGGAAGTGCACATCAAGAAAAAAAGGCTAAGCAAGGAACTGTTAAAGAGATGAGGCGTGGGCAATCCGCGGGTTGGGTGTGGCCTGCCGGGCTGGTTTCGCCCCAGGAAGTGCCGCATGGGCTATGTGTCACAGCCACAATTTCTGGCTTGTCTCAAGCGACTAACTGTGGTGTGCGGCACTTCCCGGGAACGTCTTGAGGGTGAGACCAGCTCAAACGTTGCACCGGCAGACTACGCCTAAACCCGCGGAAGCTTTTCGGCTTGACAGTTTACTCGTTTAACTCATAAGCACGTTTACGACAGACAGCATCAACACTTAGCCAATTATCAGCGAGTGCAATACGCAAGTAAAACACGACGCGGGAATAAGTTGGGGTTGCCAAACCGGCCAGCCCGTTTATCGTTTGTATAATCAATTGTTTACGGCAAGCGGAGTTGCCCTAAAACTCGGCAGATCTCCGGCGTGAGCCAAACCAGCAACACGCCTTACAACAGATATAGAAATTACAGAATGACAGAGCTGCCCCCTGCTCGGGCGTCCCAACTCCATGGGACCGTCGACTTCTGCAACCCGCGTATGCTGCCGAACTGTCTCACTGTGCAACCGGAACGGGTGCAAAACCTGCCAAGTTCTGCCTCTTCCGCAACCCTGCTGCAGCCGGATTCTGCTGGAACGGACCGTGCGCGAGAACAGAGCTTGGACTGCCTCCCTAGCTCTGCGTCTCCTTGCCTTGTCCGAAATTCCTTGCTTGAACGCCCCCTCCTTCGTTTTGGCCTTAAGCCTATATACATGGTGCCGTGTGGGAGGGTGCGGCCCCACCCTGGGCGCACCCTTGCTTGGCGCCCACGTCAGCCTCCCGCCGACGTGCCATTTGAAAGGGTCTTGGTCCAAGTCCCCCGCAATCCGCGCGTTTCGGTCCATTTTGTTGGGCGTCGTCCCTTGGCTCCCGACCCGAGCTCTCTGCCGTGGCTCCCAACCCGAGCTCCTTTCTTGGCTTCCAACCCGAGCTCATTTCTGGGATGCGAACCCGAGCTCGTTTCTTGGCTGCGAACCCGAGTTCGTTCTTCCGCTGGCGTCCGGTCCACCTTCCCTTCCGCCCATCGCTTTGGCTTGCTGCGTCGAGTGCCGGTCCGTTTGGGCGCTGCTCCGCGGAGTGCGTGGGCGCTTGGCCAACGCGCCACTACTCCAACACTTGAGTGTGTCCAGCGGTCCAAGGGTGCGCCCCGTTTCTTGCCAGCGTGCAGCCGCGCCCCACTCTCGGGCTTGCCATGCGCCGAAGTGTTGTGTGGGCGTCTTCGGTGGGAGTGCGCCCGGGCTAGGTCCACGCACCCCACTCATCGTTCCGTCTCCGGGTAGCTTTCCTTCCTCGCTAAGTCTCCTTGCAGCCGATCGTCGCTTTGC
>BSBM01002286.1:157500-168430 GCA_027924585.1 Larix kaempferi | reverse complement strand
CGGCGCATGCTCGGGATGGGAACCGATCGCGAAGTCGGGACGGACCGAAGACGCGCAGGCTGCGGAAGTGGAACGAAGGCGCGCGGCTTGCGGAATACTTGGACCGATGACGCGCGGATCGCGGACCGGAGGCCGTTTGATGGTACGTCGGTGCGGAGTTGACGTGGGTGCCAAGCA
Source organism: Larix kaempferi (assembly GCA_027924585.1). Lineage (NCBI taxonomy): Eukaryota > Viridiplantae > Streptophyta > Pinopsida > Pinales > Pinaceae > Larix > Larix kaempferi. The sequence continues at coordinate 168,253 of BSBM01002286.1, read as the reverse complement.
AGGGTGCGCCCAAGGTGGGGTCGCACCCTCCCGCACGGCATCATATAAAAAGGCTAAGGCGAGAAGCCAAGAAGGTAGCTGCAACTAAGTTGGAAATTCGGGTAAGGGGGAAGTTCGGAGCTAGGGAGGCTATCCGACCTCTGTCCGTCCGCACGGTCTCTTCCGGCGAAGTCCGGCCGCAGCAAGGTGCTGCTACAGCGCAGAATTTGGCAGGTTCGCACACAGTGCGGTTGCACAGTGAGACATTTCCGCGGCAGCAGCAAGGGTTTGCAGCAGCGGGAAGTTTCAGGAGTTAGACGCATGTTGGAAGGGTTAACTCTCTCTTTGTATTTTGTATGTCTATTGTAAGGCGTGCTGCTTGTTGGGCACACGCCGGAGCTCTGCTAGGGAAACTCCACCTGTTGTAAACGATTGATTATACAAAGCTTAAGGGTTGATGGTTTGGAAACCCCAGCTTATACTTGCGTGTGCTATTTACTCGATGTTCATGCATACGTAAAATTGGCTAAGTGTGGATGCGGTAGGAACATGTTAACTGTTATAAACAAGTAAACGAAGTTGCGAGTGTTAAGTTGAAAAGTTTCCGCAGGTTAGGCGTAGTCTGCTGGTGCGACGCTTGAGTTGGCCACGCCCTCAAGTCGTTCCCAGGCAGTGCCGCACACCACATTTGGACGCTGGTGACTAGCGAAAAAGCGTGGCTCTGACACATAGTGTCACGGCCGCGCTTTCTGCACGGCACTCACACTTGCATGGGAGCCTTGCGCTCCCGCCCAAGAGGCTGGCTTGGGCGCCCGGTCGGGCAAAGCGACGATCGGCTGCAAGGAGACTTAGCGAGGAAGGAAAGCTACCCGGAGACGGAACGATGAGTGGGGTGCGTGGACCTAGCCCGGGCGCACTCCCACCGAAGACGCCCACACAACACTTCGGCGCATGGCAAGCCCGAGAGTGGGGCGCGGCTGCACGCTGGCAAGAAACGGGGCGCACCCTTGGACCGCTGGACACACTCAAGTGTTGGAGTAGTGGCGCGTTGGCCAAGCGCCCACGCACTCCGCGGAGCAGCGCCCAAACGGACCGGCACTCGACGCAGCAAGCCAAAGCGATGGGCGGAAGGGAAGGTGGACCGGACGCCAGCGGAAGAACGAACTCGGGTTCGCAGCCAAGAAACGAGCTCGGGTTCGCATCCCAGAAATGAGCTCGGGTTGGAAGCCAAGAAAGGAGCTCGGGTTGGGAGCCACGGCAGAGAGCTCGGGTCGGGAGCCAAGGGACGACGCCCAACAAAATGGACCGAAACGCGCGGATTGCGGGGGACTTGGACCAAGACCCTTTCAAATGGCACGTCGGCGGGAGGCTGACGTGGGCGCCAAGCAAGGGTGCGCCCAGGGTGGGGCCGCACCCTCCCACACGGCACCATGTATATAGGCTTAAGGCCAAAACGAAGGAGGGGGCGTTCAAGCAAGGAATTTCGGACAAGGCAAGGAGACGCAGAGCTAGGGAGGCAGTCCAAGCTCTGTTCTCGCGCACGGTCCGTTCCAGCAGAATCCGGCTGCAGCAGGGTTGCGGAAGAGGCAGAACTTGGCAGGTTTTGCACCCGTTCCGGTTGCACAGTGAGACAGTTCGGCAGCATACGCGGGTTGCAGAAGTCGACGGTCCCATGGAGTTGGGACGCCCGAGCAGGGGGCAGCTCTGTCATTCTGTAATTTCTATATCTGTTGTAAGGCGTGTTGCTGGTTTGGCTCACGCCGGAGATCTGCCGAGTTTTAGGGCAACTCCGCTTGCCGTAAACAATTGATTATACAAACGATAAACGGGCTGGCCGGTTTGGCAACCCCAACTTATTCCCGCGTCGTGTTTTACTTGCGTATTGCACTCGCTGATAATTGGCTAAGTGTTGATGCTGTCTGTCGTAAACGTGCTTATGAGTTAAACGAGTAAACTGTCAAGCCGAAAAGCTTCCGCGGGTTTAGGCGTAGTCTGCCGGTGCAACGTTTGAGCTGGTCTCACCCTCAAGACGTTCCCGGGAAGTGCCGCACACCACAGTTAGTCGCTTGAGACAAGCCAGAAATTGTGGCTGTGACACATAGCCCATGCGGCACTTCCTGGGGCGAAACCAGCCCGGCAGGCCACACCCAACCCGCGGATTGCCCACGCCTCATCTCTTTAACAGTTCCTTGCTTAGCCTTTTTTTCTTGATGTGCACTTCCTACAGTAAACGCATGCCAAACACAAGAGCAAGAGATAAATGCATAGGAGGGTGGCACTCCAAACTCGGACGTGCCTAACACCCCTTTTGCAATATTCATGGTTCAAAGAGACTTTACATATAACATCGGAGGGCTGCCACATCCCGGCACCTCATCCGTGAGCCTGCCACACTGGGCAGCTCAAGATACAACATCAACTGATGGGCAATCGGCCAGTGTCCAGGCTCTACCGCAGTAGCATCCACGGTCTGCATCCGCACTCTGTCTCTGTTGCACTCCGTCGCAAGCCTCCCGGCTTCCTATCGTCCGTCCCAGTCTGGGAAACCACTTCGGCATGCTGCCGTCCGTCTGCAGCCTTGCCTGCAACGATACCGCTGTCCTTCCGCAGCATCTGCCAACCAACTGGGCGCACTCTCTCTCGTCTAACCATGCCCAAGAGAGCCCCCACAAGACCGATGTCCGTCTGCAGTCCTGTCCGCACCGCACCGCTGTCTTCCGCAGACTAGGCTGACTGCCACACGTCTAAGTCCCGGCAGAAACTTAGACTTCGCACAGGCACCTCCCATGAGGCCAGCCGCAGGCAAAGCACCTCCACGTACTGTGGCATTCCTCCTGCGCTGCGGATCCTTACCTCGTTGCAGAGGGAACTTCTGGAACCGTGCACGAGCTGCTTTCTCCGGAAAGTGTGCCCTCCTCTGGAGCTTTCGGAGGACGGGCACGCCCTGCGTGTGCCTCAGGCCCCAACCTCGGTTGAATTGAACCGCTTGGATCGATCGAACCGGCACCGTTGTCCGCTTCACCTCTCCGTGCTCTTGGACCTTTAAATATCCACTGAGGAATTCCCGGGTTTCAAGGCCACGTATATCGGAAGTGCCCAACTCTAATAAGATCCATTGTAGCCGAAAAGAGAGTAAGGAGACCCATATCCGGACATCTAAGGGAGCTCGAACACCAATGAGAAATTTTGAAGACAAGATGGGTGTCAATGCATGCATACCCAACACAGGTAGTACTACGAGAACATCTTTGAAGGAACCTTGAACAAAATTAAGACAGGCGCCTTTTCCGCGGGCCAACCTGCTTCCTTTATTCTTGGTTGCTCCCCATCACTTGACTCATCCGCTCCCAGGTCGAGCTCCTCCTCGGGCGCACATGCGGCGGGCTCCCAAGGCGAGCTCAAAACGTTAAGCCGTGACCGATTCTTGTTCTTGTCTTCCACTTCCTTGTCTTGTTGCCGGGCGCTCACTTGGTGGGCGCGCTTGCGCTTGCCGGCGGACTCGTTTCTTTGGGCGCACGTGTGCGGGGCTCCCAAGGCGAGCTCAAAATGTTGCTGAGACGCGACCGGTTCTTGTTCTTATCTTCCGCCGCCTTCTCTTTTTGCCGGCGGACTCGTTTCTTTGGGCGCACCTCCGCCGGTCTTCCAAGTCGAGCTCCTCCTTGGGTGCAAATGTGCCGGCCTCCCAAGGCGAGCTCAAAACGTTGCTAGGACGTGACCGATTCGTGTTCTTCTCTTCCGTTGCCTTGTCTTTTTGCCGGGCGCTCACTTGGGTGGGCGTGCTTCCGTTTGCCGGCGGACTCGTTCCTTCGGGCGCACATGCGTCGGGCTCCCAAGGCGAGCTCAAAACGTTAAGACGTGACCGATGCCTGTCCTTGTCCGCCGTTGCCTTTTCTTTTTGCCGGGCGCTGACTTCGGCGGGCGCGCTTCCCTTTTCTGGAGATGGAGTTGTTTCTTAGGGCGCACATGTGCCTGGCTCCCAAGGCGATCTCAAAACGTTGAGCCGTGACCGATTCTTGTTCTTGTCCGTCGTTGGCTTGTCTTTTTGCCGGGCGCTCACTTGGGTGGGCGCGATTCCGTTTGCCGGCGGACTCGTTTCTTTGGGCGCACATGGGCCGGGCTCCCAAGGCGAGCTCAAAACGTTAAGCCGTGACCTGTCCTTGTTCTTGTCCGCCGTTGGCCTGTCTTTTTGCCGGGCGCTCACTTGGGTGGGCGCTCTTCCGTTCGCCGCCGGACTCGTTTCCTTGGGCTCACGCGTGCCGGGCTCCTAAGGCGAGCTCAAAACGTTAAGCCGTGACCGATTCTTGTTCTTGTCCGCCGTTGCCCCGTGTCTTTGCCGGGCGATCACTTGGGTGGGCGCGCATCCGTTTGCCGGCGGACTCGTTTCTTTGGGCGCACATGTGAAGGGCTCCCAGGGCGAGCTCAAAACGTTACGCCGTGACCAATTCTTGTTCCTGTCCGCCGTTGCCTTGTCTTTTTGCCGGGCGCTCGCTTGGGTGGGCGCGCTTCCGTTTGCCGGGGGACTCGTTTCTTTGGGCGCACAGGCGACGGGCTCGCAAGGCGAGCTCAAAACGTTAAGCCCCGACCAATTCTTGTTCTTGTCCACCGTTGCCTTGTCTTGTTGCCGTGCGCTCACTTGGGTGGGCGCGCTTCCGTTTGCCGGAGACGGAGTCGTTTCTTTGGCCGCACATGTGCCGGGCTCCCAAGGCGGGCTCAAAACGTTAAGCCGTGACCAATCCTTGTTCTTGTCCGCCGTTGCCTTGTCTTTTTGCCGGGCGCTCGCTTGGGTGGGCGCGCTTCCGTGTCCCGGCGGACTCGTTTCTTTGGGCGCACATGTGAAGGGCTCCCAGGGCGAGCTCAAAACGTTAAGCCGTGACCAATTCTTGTTCTTGTCCGCCGTTTCCTTGTCTCTTTGCCGGGCGCTCACTTGGGTGGGCGCGCTTCCGTTTGCCGGGGGACTCGTTTCTTTGGGCGCGCAGGTGACGGGCTCCCAAGGCGAGCTCAAAACGTTAAGCCGTGACCAATTCTTGTTCTTGTCCGCCGTTGCCTTGTCTTGTTGCCGTGCGCTGACTTGGGTGGGCGCGCTTCCGTCTGCCGGAGATGGAGTCGTTCCTTTGGGCGCACATGTGCCGGGCTCCCAAGGCGGCCTCAAAACATTAAGCCGCGAGCAATTCTTGTTCTTGTCCGCCGTTGCCTTGTGTATTTTTGCCGGGCGCTCGCTTGGGTGGGAGCGCTTCCGTTTGCCGGCGGACTCGTTTCATTGGGCTCACATGTGCCGGGCTCCCAAGGAGAGCTCAAAATGTTAAGCCGTGGCCGATTCTTGTTCTTGTCCGTCGTTGGCCTGTGCTTTTGCCGGGCGCGCACTTGGGTGGGCACGCTTCCGTTTGCCGGCGGACTCGTTTCCTTGGGCTCACGTGTGCCGGGCTCCCGAGGCGAGCTCAAAACGTTAGGCCGTGACCAATTCTTGTTCTTGTCCGCCGTTGCCTTGTCTTGTTTCCGTGCGCTCGCTTGGGTGGGCACGCTTCCGTTTGCCGGCGGAGTCGTTTCTTTGGGCTCACGTGTGCCGGGCTCCCAAGGCGAGCTCAAAACGTTAAGCCGTGACCAATTCTTGTTCTTGTCCGCCGTTGCCTTAGCTTTTTCCCGGGCGCTCACTTGGGTGGGCGCGCTTCCGTTTGCCGGCGGACTCGTTTCTTCGGGCGGCACATGTGCCGGGCTCCCAAGGCGAGCCCAAAACGTTAAGCCGTGACCAATTCTTGTTCTTGTGCGCCGTTGCCTTGTCCTTTTGCCGGGCGCTCACTTGGGTGGGCGCGCTTCCGTTTGCCGGCGGACTCGTTTCTTCCTTGGGCGCACACGTGCCGGGCTCCCAAGGCGAGCTCAAAACGTTAAGCCGTGACCAATGCTTGTCCTTGTCTGCCGTTGCCTTGTCTTTTTTCCGGGCGCTCACTCGGGTGGGCGCGCTTCCGCTTGCCGCCGGACTCGTTTCTTTGGGCGCACATGTGCCGGGCTCCCAAGGCGAGCTCAAAACGTTAAGCCGTGACCAATTCCTGTTCTTGTCCGCCGTTGCCTTGTCTTTTTGCCGGGCGCTCACTTGGGTGGGCGCGCTTCCGTTTGCCGACGGGCTCGTTTCCTTGGGCGCACATGTGCCGGGCTCGCAAGGCGGGCTCAAAACGTTAAGCCGTGACCAATGCTTGTTCTTGTCCGCCGTTGCCTTGTCTTTTTGCCCGGCGCTCACTTGGGTGGGTGCGCTTCCGTTTGCGGGCGGACTCGTTTCTTTGGGCGCACATGTGCCGGGCTCCCAAGGGGAGCTCAAAACGTTAAGCCGTGACCAATTCTTGTTCTTCTCCGCCGTTGCCTTGTCTTTTTGCCGTGCGCTCACTTGGGTGGGCGCGCTTCCGTTTGCGGGCGGAGTCGTTTCTTTGGGCGCACATGTGTCGGGCTCCCAAGGGGAGCTCAAAACGTTAAGCCGTGACCAATTCTTGTTCTTCTCCGCCGTTCCCTTGTCTTTTTGCCGTGCGCCCACTTCGGTGGGTGCACTTCCGTTTGCCGCCGGACTCGTTCCTTCGGGCGCACATGTGCCGGGCTCCCAAGGCGAGCTCAAAACGTTAAGCCGTGACCAATCCTTGTTCTTGTCCGCCGTTGCCTTGTCTTGTTGCCGGGCGCTCACTTGGGTGGGGCCGCTTCCGTTTTCCGGCGGACTCGTTTCCTTGGGCGCACATGTGCCGGGCTCCGAAGGCGAGCTCAAAACGTTAAGCCGTGACCAATGCTTGTCCTTGTCTGCCGTTTCCTTGTCTTTTTGCCGGGCGCTCACTCGGGTGGGCGCGCTTCCGCTTGCCGCCGGACTCGTTTCTTTGGGCGCACATGTGCCGGGCTCCCAAGGCGAGCTCAAAACGTTAGGCCGTGACCAATTCCTGTTCTTGTCCGTCGTTGCCTTGTCTTTTTGCCGGGCGCTCACTTGGGTGGGCGCGCTTCTGTTTGCCGACGGGCTCGTTTCCTTGGGCGCACATGTGCCGGGCTCGCAAGGCGAGCTCAAAATGTTAAGCCGTGACCAATGCTTGTTCTTGACCGCCGTTGCCTTGTCTTTTTGCCCGGCGCTCACTTGGGTGGGTGCGCTTCCGTTTGCGGGCGGACTCGTTTCTTTGGGCGCACATGTGCCGGGCTCCCAAGGGGAGCTCAAAACGTTAAGCCGTGACCAATTCTTGTTCTTCTCCGCCGTTGCCTTGTCTTTTTGCCGTGCGCTCACTTGGGTGGGCGCGCTTCCGTTTGCGGGCGGACTCCTTTCTCTGGGCGCACATGTGTCGGGCTCCCAAGGGAAGCTCAAAACGTTAAGCCGTGACCAATTCTTGTTCTTCTCCGCCGTTCCCTTGTCTTTTTGCCGTTCGCTCACTCGGGTGGGCGCGCTTCCGTTTGCCGGCGGACTCGTTTCTTTTGGCGCACCTGTGCCGGGCTCGCAAGGCGAGCTCAAAACGTTATGCCGTGACCAATCCTCGTTCTTGTCCGCTGTTGCCTTGTCTTTTTGCCGGGCGCTCACTTGGGTGGGCGCGCTTCCGTTTGCCGGTGGACTCGTTTCTTTGGGCACACAAGTGCCGGCCTCCCAATGCGAGCCGCTTCTTGGGCGCCCATGTGCCGTGCTTCCAACCCGAGCTCAAAACGTTAAGCCGTGACCGATCCTCTTTCTTGTCTTCCCCTGCCTTGTTCTTTTGCCGGGCGCTCCCTTGGTGGGCGCGCTTGCGTTGGCATTCGGACTCGTTTGTTCGGGCGCATTTGTGTCGTGCTCCCAATGCGAGCCGCTCCATGGGTGCCCATGGGCCGTGCTTCCAACCCGAGCTGAAAACGTTAAGCCCTGACCGATCCTCGTTCTTGTCTTCCGCCGCGTTGTATTTTTGCCGGGCGCTCACTTGGTGGGCGCGCTTGCGTTGGCATTCGGACTCGTTTCTTTGGGCGCACTTGTGCCGTGCTCCCAACGCGAGCCGCTCCTTGGGCGCCCATCTGCCGTGCTCCCAATGCGAGCTGCTCCTTGGGCGCCCATCTGCCTTGTGCTTCCAATGCGAGCTGTGGCATGCTTCCAACGCGAGCTGCGGCGTGCTCCCAATGCGAGCTGCGCCTTGTGCTTCCAACGCGAGCTGCGGCGTGCTCCCAATGCGAGCTGCGCCTTGTGCTTCCAACGCGAGCTGCGGCGTGCTCCCAATGCGAGCTGCGCCTTGTGCTTCCAACGCGAGCTGCGGCGTGCTCCCAATGCGAGCTGCGCCTTGTGCTTCCAACGCGAGCTGCGGCGTGCTCCCAACACGAGCTTGTGGCGTGCTCCCAATGCGAGCTGCTTCTTGGGCGCCCATCTGCCTTGTGCTCCCAACGCGAGCTGTGGCGTGCTTCCAACCCGAGCTGTGGCGTGCTCCCAATGCGAGCTGCTCGTTGGGCGCCCATCCGCCTTGTGCTTCCAACCCGAGCTGAAAACGTTAAGCCGTGACCGATCCGCGTTCTTGTCTTCCGTTGGCTTGTCTTTTTTCCGGGCGCTCACTTGGTGGGCGCGCTTGCGGTGGCGTGCTCCCAATGCGAGCTGCTCCTTGGGCGCCCACCTGCCTTTTGCTTCCAACCCGAGCTGAAAACGTTAAGCCGTGACCGATCCGCGTTCTTGTCTTCCGTTGGCTTGTCTTTTTGCCGGGCGCTCACTTGGTGGGCGCGCTTGCAGTGGCGTGCTCCCAATGCGAGCTGCTCCTTGGGCGCCCATCTGCCTTGTGCTCCCAACCCGAGCTGAAAACGTTAAGCCGTGACCGATCCTCGTCCTTGTCTTCCGCTGGCTTGTCTTTTTGCCGGGCGCTCACTTGGTGGGCGCGCTTGCGGTGGCGTGCTCCCAATGCGAGCTGCTCCTTGGGCGCCCATCTGCCTTGTGCTTCCAACCCGAGCTGTGACGTGCTCCCAATGCGAGCTGCTCCTTCGGCGCCCCTCTGCCTTGTGCTTCCAAACCGAGCTGTGGCGTGCTCCCAATGCGAGCTGCTTCTTGGGCGCCCATCTCCCTTGTGCTTCCAACCCGAGCTGTGGCGTGCTTCCAACCCGAGCCGTGGCGTGCTCCCAATGCGAGCTGCGCCTTGGGCGCCCATCTGCCTTGTGCTTCCAACCCGAGCTGTGGCGTGCTTCCAACCCGAGCTGTGGCGTGCTCCCAATGCGAGCTGCTCCTTGGGCGCCCGTCTGCCTCGTGCTTCCAACCCGAGCTGAAAAACGTTAAACCGTGACCGATCCTCGTTCTTGTCGTCCGCTGGCTTGTCTTTTTGCCGGGCGCTCACTTGGTGGGTGCGTTTCGTGCGAAGGGTGGTGCGGTGAACGCGCTGCTTGTCGGGTCTACCTGAAAATTGGCCTCGGGTCATTCGTAGGGTGGTCGGCTTGCGGTGTGTTGCCGTGTCCGCTTGGTAGCGCATGAGCAGTATTGACGGCAACGCTCATCTTGGGAAGGCACGGTGCAACACCGCAAGTGGTGCTTCTGTGGCTCCCAACGAGGGCTTGCTTCTTCGGTTGTTGGGTCCAAGATTTTCGGTTAAGTTACTTCGATGATGCCTATCACGCATTTCTCTTTCGGTGGAAGTGTCCTTTCGTGTGAAGGGTGGTGCGGTGAATGTGCTGCTTGTCGGGTCTGCTTGAAAATTGGCCTCGGGCCATTCGTAGGGCGGTCGACTTGCGGTGTGTTGCCGTGTCCGCTTGGTAGCGCATGAGCAGTATTGATGGCAACGCTCATCTTGGGAAGGCACGGTGCCAACACCGCAAGTGGTGCTTCTGTGGCTTGCTGTGGCTCCCAACGAGGGCTTGCTTCGTCGGTTGTTGGGTCCAAGATTTTCGGTTAAGTTACTTCGATGATGCCTATCACGCATTTCTCTTTCGGTGGAAGTGTCGTTTCGTGTGAAGGGTGGTGCGGTGAATGTGCTGTCTGCCGGGTCTGCTCGAAAAATGGCCTCGGGTCATTCGTAGGGCGGTCGGCTTGCAGTGTGTTGCCGTATCCGCTTGGTAGCGCATGAGCAGTATTGATGGCAACGCTCATCTTGGGAAGGCACTGGCAAACGAAGCCACACCAACACCGCAAGTGGTGCTCTGGTGGCTTGCTGTGGCTCCCAACGAGGGCTTGCGTCTTTGGTCTTCTTTCGGTTGCTGGGTCCAAGCTTTTCGGTTAAGTGCCTTCGATGATGCCTATCACGCACTTCTCTGCCGGTGGAAGTGTCATTTCGTGTGAAGGGTGGTGCGGCGAATGCTTTGTCTGCCGGGTCTGCCTGAAAATTGGCCTTGGGTCATTCGTAGGGCGGTCGGCTTGCAGTGTGTTGCCGTCTCTGCTTGGTAGCGCATGAGCAGTATGTCTGTTACGTGACTTCGACGACGCCTATCGTGCACTTCTCCATCGGTGGAAGTGTCATTTCGTGTGAAGGGCGGTGCGGTGAATGCGTCGCATGCCGGGTCTGCCTGAAAACTGGCCTCGGGTCATTTGTAGGGCGGTCGGCTTGCGGTGTGTTGCCGTCTCCGCTTGGTAGCGCATGAGCAGTGTTGAGGGCGATGCTCGTCCCGGGATGGCACGGCAGAACAGACCTCATTTCCTCCCAAGCGGTGGTGTTTTGGGGCATTTTGTCTTCTCCCGACAAGGGCTTGCATCTTTGCCTTCTCTCGGATTACTTGTCCCTCCCGGTTGCCGGATCCAAGTGTCCAAGATGTTGCCTTCCATGCACTTCCCCGCCGATGGAAGTGTCATTTCGTGCGATGGTTGGTGCGGCTCCACTTGATAGCGCATGAGCCTTAACGTCGGCAATGC
>BSBM01002286.1:135000-147500 GCA_027924585.1 Larix kaempferi | reverse complement strand
AGTTGGGGTTTCCCGGCGCGCGCGCGGGGAAAAAAAAATTTGGCTAAGTCGCGGAGGAAGTTGGGGTTTCCCGTCGCGCGCGCGGGGAAAAAAAAATTTGGCTAAGTCGCGGAGGAAGTTGGGGTTTCCCGGCGCGCGCGCGGGGAAAAAAAAGTTTGTCGAAGTCGCGGAGGAAGTTGGGGTTTCCCGGCGCGCGCGCGGGGAAAAAAAAATTTGGCGAAGTCGCGGAGGAAGTTGGGGTTTCCCGGCGCGCGCGCGGGAAAAAAAAAATTTGGCGAAGTCGCGGAGGAAGTTGGGGTTTCCCGGCGCGCGCGCGGGAAAAAAAAAATTTGGCTAAGTCGCGGAGGAAGTTGGGGTTTCCCGGCGCACGCGCGGGAAAAAAAAAATTTGGCTAAGTCACGGAGGAAGTTGGGGTTTCCCGGCGCACGCCGCGGGGAAAAAAAACGGGGCTAAGTCGCGGGGAAGGTTACGGTTTCCCGGCGCGCACCGCGGGGAAAGTTGGGGTTTCCCGGCGCACACCGCGGGGAAGGTTACGGTTTCCCGGCGCGCACCGCGGGGAAAGTTGGGGTTTCCCGGCGCACACCGCGGGGAAAAAAAACGGGGCTAAGTCGCGGGGAAAGTTGGGGTTTCCCGGCACACGCCGCGGGGAAAAAATATTGGGCTAAGTCGCGGTTTCCCGGCGCGCGCCGCGGGGAAAAAAAAGGGGCCAAGTCGCGGGGAAAGTTGGGGTTTCCCGGCGCATGCTCGGGATGGGAACCGATCGCGAAGTCGGGACGGACCGAAGACGCGCAGGCTGCGGAAGTGGAACGAAGGCGCGCGGCTTGCGGAATACTTGGACCGATGACGCGCGGATCGCGGACCGGAGGCCGTTTGATGGTACGTCGGTGCGGAGTTGACGTGGGTGCCAAGCAAGGGTGCGCCCAAGGTGGGGTCGCACCCTCCCGCACGGCATCATATAAAAAGGCTAAGGCGAGAAGCCAAGAAGGTAGCTGCAACTAAGTTGGAAATTCGGGTAAGGGGGAAGTTCGGAGCTAGGGAGGCTATCCGACCTCTGTCCGTCCGCACGGTCTCTTCCGGCGAAGTCCGGCCGCAGCAAGGTGCTGCTACAGCGCAGAATTTGGCAGGTTCGCACACAGTGCGGTTGCACAGTGAGACATTTCCGCGGCAGCAGCAAGGGTTTGCAGCAGCGGGAAGTTTCAGGAGTTAGACGCATGTTGGAAGGGTTAACTCTCTCTTTGTATTTTGTATGTCTATTGTAAGGCGTGCTGCTTGTTGGGCACACGCCGGAGCTCTGCTAGGGAAACTCCACCTGTTGTAAACGATTGATTATACAAAGCTTAAGGGTTGATGGTTTGGAAACCCCAGCTTATACTTGCGTGTGCTATTTACTCGATGTTCATGCATACGTAAAATTGGCTAAGTGTGGATGCGGTAGGAACATGTTAACTGTTATAAACAAGTAAACGAAGTTGCGAGTGTTAAGTTGAAAAGTTTCCGCAGGTTAGGCGTAGTCTGCTGGTGCGACGCTTGAGTTGGCCACGCCCTCAAGTCGTTCCCAGGCAGTGCCGCACACCACATTTGGACGCTGGTGACTAGCGAAAAAGCGTGGCTCTGACACATAGTGTCACGGCCGCGCTTTCTGCACGGCACTCACACTTGCATGGGAGCCTTGCGCTCCCGCCCAAGAGGCTGGCTTGGGCGCCCGGTCGGGCAAAGCGACGATCGGCTGCAAGGAGACTTAGCGAGGAAGGAAAGCTACCCGGAGACGGAACGATGAGTGGGGTGCGTGGACCTAGCCCGGGCGCACTCCCACCGAAGACGCCCACACAACACTTCGGCGCATGGCAAGCCCGAGAGTGGGGCGCGGCTGCACGCTGGCAAGAAACGGGGCGCACCCTTGGACCGCTGGACACACTCAAGTGTTGGAGTAGTGGCGCGTTGGCCAAGCGCCCACGCACTCCGCGGAGCAGCGCCCAAACGGACCGGCACTCGACGCAGCAAGCCAAAGCGATGGGCGGAAGGGAAGGTGGACCGGACGCCAGCGGAAGAACGAACTCGGGTTCGCAGCCAAGAAACGAGCTCGGGTTCGCATCCCAGAAATGAGCTCGGGTTGGAAGCCAAGAAAGGAGCTCGGGTTGGGAGCCACGGCAGAGAGCTCGGGTCGGGAGCCAAGGGACGACGCCCAACAAAATGGACCGAAACGCGCGGATTGCGGGGGACTTGGACCAAGACCCTTTCAAATGGCACGTCGGCGGGAGGCTGACGTGGGCGCCAAGCAAGGGTGCGCCCAGGGTGGGGCCGCACCCTCCCACACGGCACCATGTATATAGGCTTAAGGCCAAAACGAAGGAGGGGGCGTTCAAGCAAGGAATTTCGGACAAGGCAAGGAGACGCAGAGCTAGGGAGGCAGTCCAAGCTCTGTTCTCGCGCACGGTCCGTTCCAGCAGAATCCGGCTGCAGCAGGGTTGCGGAAGAGGCAGAACTTGGCAGGTTTTGCACCCGTTCCGGTTGCACAGTGAGACAGTTCGGCAGCATACGCGGGTTGCAGAAGTCGACGGTCCCATGGAGTTGGGACGCCCGAGCAGGGGGCAGCTCTGTCATTCTGTAATTTCTATATCTGTTGTAAGGCGTGTTGCTGGTTTGGCTCACGCCGGAGATCTGCCGAGTTTTAGGGCAACTCCGCTTGCCGTAAACAATTGATTATACAAACGATAAACGGGCTGGCCGGTTTGGCAACCCCAACTTATTCCCGCGTCGTGTTTTACTTGCGTATTGCACTCGCTGATAATTGGCTAAGTGTTGATGCTGTCTGTCGTAAACGTGCTTATGAGTTAAACGAGTAAACTGTCAAGCCGAAAAGCTTCCGCGGGTTTAGGCGTAGTCTGCCGGTGCAACGTTTGAGCTGGTCTCACCCTCAAGACGTTCCCGGGAAGTGCCGCACACCACAGTTAGTCGCTTGAGACAAGCCAGAAATTGTGGCTGTGACACATAGCCCATGCGGCACTTCCTGGGGCGAAACCAGCCCGGCAGGCCACACCCAACCCGCGGATTGCCCACGCCTCATCTCTTTAACAGTTCCTTGCTTAGCCTTTTTTTCTTGATGTGCACTTCCTACAGTAAACGCATGCCAAACACAAGAGCAAGAGATAAATGCATAGGAGGGTGGCACTCCAAACTCGGACGTGCCTAACACCCCTTTTGCAATATTCATGGTTCAAAGAGACTTTACATATAACATCGGAGGGCTGCCACATCCCGGCACCTCATCCGTGAGCCTGCCACACTGGGCAGCTCAAGATACAACATCAACTGATGGGCAATCGGCCAGTGTCCAGGCTCTACCGCAGTAGCATCCACGGTCTGCATCCGCACTCTGTCTCTGTTGCACTCCGTCGCAAGCCTCCCGGCTTCCTATCGTCCGTCCCAGTCTGGGAAACCACTTCGGCATGCTGCCGTCCGTCTGCAGCCTTGCCTGCAACGATACCGCTGTCCTTCCGCAGCATCTGCCAACCAACTGGGCGCACTCTCTCTCGTCTAACCATGCCCAAGAGAGCCCCCACAAGACCGATGTCCGTCTGCAGTCCTGTCCGCACCGCACCGCTGTCTTCCGCAGACTAGGCTGACTGCCACACGTCTAAGTCCCGGCAGAAACTTAGACTTCGCACAGGCACCTCCCATGAGGCCAGCCGCAGGCAAAGCACCTCCACGTACTGTGGCATTCCTCCTGCGCTGCGGATCCTTACCTCGTTGCAGAGGGAACTTCTGGAACCGTGCACGAGCTGCTTTCTCCGGAAAGTGTGCCCTCCTCTGGAGCTTTCGGAGGACGGGCACGCCCTGCGTGTGCCTCAGGCCCCAACCTCGGTTGAATTGAACCGCTTGGATCGATCGAACCGGCACCGTTGTCCGCTTCACCTCTCCGTGCTCTTGGACCTTTAAATATCCACTGAGGAATTCCCGGGTTTCAAGGCCACGTATATCGGAAGTGCCCAACTCTAATAAGATCCATTGTAGCCGAAAAGAGAGTAAGGAGACCCATATCCGGACATCTAAGGGAGCTCGAACACCAATGAGAAATTTTGAAGACAAGATGGGTGTCAATGCATGCATACCCAACACAGGTAGTACTACGAGAACATCTTTGAAGGAACCTTGAACAAAATTAAGACAGGCGCCTTTTCCGCGGGCCAACCTGCTTCCTTTATTCTTGGTTGCTCCCCATCACTTGACTCATCCGCTCCCAGGTCGAGCTCCTCCTCGGGCGCACATGCGGCGGGCTCCCAAGGCGAGCTCAAAACGTTAAGCCGTGACCGATTCTTGTTCTTGTCTTCCACTTCCTTGTCTTGTTGCCGGGCGCTCACTTGGTGGGCGCGCTTGCGCTTGCCGGCGGACTCGTTTCTTTGGGCGCACGTGTGCGGGGCTCCCAAGGCGAGCTCAAAATGTTGCTGAGACGCGACCGGTTCTTGTTCTTATCTTCCGCCGCCTTCTCTTTTTGCCGGCGGACTCGTTTCTTTGGGCGCACCTCCGCCGGTCTTCCAAGTCGAGCTCCTCCTTGGGTGCAAATGTGCCGGCCTCCCAAGGCGAGCTCAAAACGTTGCTAGGACGTGACCGATTCGTGTTCTTCTCTTCCGTTGCCTTGTCTTTTTGCCGGGCGCTCACTTGGGTGGGCGTGCTTCCGTTTGCCGGCGGACTCGTTCCTTCGGGCGCACATGCGTCGGGCTCCCAAGGCGAGCTCAAAACGTTAAGACGTGACCGATGCCTGTCCTTGTCCGCCGTTGCCTTTTCTTTTTGCCGGGCGCTGACTTCGGCGGGCGCGCTTCCCTTTTCTGGAGATGGAGTTGTTTCTTAGGGCGCACATGTGCCTGGCTCCCAAGGCGATCTCAAAACGTTGAGCCGTGACCGATTCTTGTTCTTGTCCGTCGTTGGCTTGTCTTTTTGCCGGGCGCTCACTTGGGTGGGCGCGATTCCGTTTGCCGGCGGACTCGTTTCTTTGGGCGCACATGGGCCGGGCTCCCAAGGCGAGCTCAAAACGTTAAGCCGTGACCTGTCCTTGTTCTTGTCCGCCGTTGGCCTGTCTTTTTGCCGGGCGCTCACTTGGGTGGGCGCTCTTCCGTTCGCCGCCGGACTCGTTTCCTTGGGCTCACGCGTGCCGGGCTCCTAAGGCGAGCTCAAAACGTTAAGCCGTGACCGATTCTTGTTCTTGTCCGCCGTTGCCCCGTGTCTTTGCCGGGCGATCACTTGGGTGGGCGCGCATCCGTTTGCCGGCGGACTCGTTTCTTTGGGCGCACATGTGAAGGGCTCCCAGGGCGAGCTCAAAACGTTACGCCGTGACCAATTCTTGTTCCTGTCCGCCGTTGCCTTGTCTTTTTGCCGGGCGCTCGCTTGGGTGGGCGCGCTTCCGTTTGCCGGGGGACTCGTTTCTTTGGGCGCACAGGCGACGGGCTCGCAAGGCGAGCTCAAAACGTTAAGCCCCGACCAATTCTTGTTCTTGTCCACCGTTGCCTTGTCTTGTTGCCGTGCGCTCACTTGGGTGGGCGCGCTTCCGTTTGCCGGAGACGGAGTCGTTTCTTTGGCCGCACATGTGCCGGGCTCCCAAGGCGGGCTCAAAACGTTAAGCCGTGACCAATCCTTGTTCTTGTCCGCCGTTGCCTTGTCTTTTTGCCGGGCGCTCGCTTGGGTGGGCGCGCTTCCGTGTCCCGGCGGACTCGTTTCTTTGGGCGCACATGTGAAGGGCTCCCAGGGCGAGCTCAAAACGTTAAGCCGTGACCAATTCTTGTTCTTGTCCGCCGTTTCCTTGTCTCTTTGCCGGGCGCTCACTTGGGTGGGCGCGCTTCCGTTTGCCGGGGGACTCGTTTCTTTGGGCGCGCAGGTGACGGGCTCCCAAGGCGAGCTCAAAACGTTAAGCCGTGACCAATTCTTGTTCTTGTCCGCCGTTGCCTTGTCTTGTTGCCGTGCGCTGACTTGGGTGGGCGCGCTTCCGTCTGCCGGAGATGGAGTCGTTCCTTTGGGCGCACATGTGCCGGGCTCCCAAGGCGGCCTCAAAACATTAAGCCGCGAGCAATTCTTGTTCTTGTCCGCCGTTGCCTTGTGTATTTTTGCCGGGCGCTCGCTTGGGTGGGAGCGCTTCCGTTTGCCGGCGGACTCGTTTCATTGGGCTCACATGTGCCGGGCTCCCAAGGAGAGCTCAAAATGTTAAGCCGTGGCCGATTCTTGTTCTTGTCCGTCGTTGGCCTGTGCTTTTGCCGGGCGCGCACTTGGGTGGGCACGCTTCCGTTTGCCGGCGGACTCGTTTCCTTGGGCTCACGTGTGCCGGGCTCCCGAGGCGAGCTCAAAACGTTAGGCCGTGACCAATTCTTGTTCTTGTCCGCCGTTGCCTTGTCTTGTTTCCGTGCGCTCGCTTGGGTGGGCACGCTTCCGTTTGCCGGCGGAGTCGTTTCTTTGGGCTCACGTGTGCCGGGCTCCCAAGGCGAGCTCAAAACGTTAAGCCGTGACCAATTCTTGTTCTTGTCCGCCGTTGCCTTAGCTTTTTCCCGGGCGCTCACTTGGGTGGGCGCGCTTCCGTTTGCCGGCGGACTCGTTTCTTCGGGCGGCACATGTGCCGGGCTCCCAAGGCGAGCCCAAAACGTTAAGCCGTGACCAATTCTTGTTCTTGTGCGCCGTTGCCTTGTCCTTTTGCCGGGCGCTCACTTGGGTGGGCGCGCTTCCGTTTGCCGGCGGACTCGTTTCTTCCTTGGGCGCACACGTGCCGGGCTCCCAAGGCGAGCTCAAAACGTTAAGCCGTGACCAATGCTTGTCCTTGTCTGCCGTTGCCTTGTCTTTTTTCCGGGCGCTCACTCGGGTGGGCGCGCTTCCGCTTGCCGCCGGACTCGTTTCTTTGGGCGCACATGTGCCGGGCTCCCAAGGCGAGCTCAAAACGTTAAGCCGTGACCAATTCCTGTTCTTGTCCGCCGTTGCCTTGTCTTTTTGCCGGGCGCTCACTTGGGTGGGCGCGCTTCCGTTTGCCGACGGGCTCGTTTCCTTGGGCGCACATGTGCCGGGCTCGCAAGGCGGGCTCAAAACGTTAAGCCGTGACCAATGCTTGTTCTTGTCCGCCGTTGCCTTGTCTTTTTGCCCGGCGCTCACTTGGGTGGGTGCGCTTCCGTTTGCGGGCGGACTCGTTTCTTTGGGCGCACATGTGCCGGGCTCCCAAGGGGAGCTCAAAACGTTAAGCCGTGACCAATTCTTGTTCTTCTCCGCCGTTGCCTTGTCTTTTTGCCGTGCGCTCACTTGGGTGGGCGCGCTTCCGTTTGCGGGCGGAGTCGTTTCTTTGGGCGCACATGTGTCGGGCTCCCAAGGGGAGCTCAAAACGTTAAGCCGTGACCAATTCTTGTTCTTCTCCGCCGTTCCCTTGTCTTTTTGCCGTGCGCCCACTTCGGTGGGTGCACTTCCGTTTGCCGCCGGACTCGTTCCTTCGGGCGCACATGTGCCGGGCTCCCAAGGCGAGCTCAAAACGTTAAGCCGTGACCAATCCTTGTTCTTGTCCGCCGTTGCCTTGTCTTGTTGCCGGGCGCTCACTTGGGTGGGGCCGCTTCCGTTTTCCGGCGGACTCGTTTCCTTGGGCGCACATGTGCCGGGCTCCGAAGGCGAGCTCAAAACGTTAAGCCGTGACCAATGCTTGTCCTTGTCTGCCGTTTCCTTGTCTTTTTGCCGGGCGCTCACTCGGGTGGGCGCGCTTCCGCTTGCCGCCGGACTCGTTTCTTTGGGCGCACATGTGCCGGGCTCCCAAGGCGAGCTCAAAACGTTAGGCCGTGACCAATTCCTGTTCTTGTCCGTCGTTGCCTTGTCTTTTTGCCGGGCGCTCACTTGGGTGGGCGCGCTTCTGTTTGCCGACGGGCTCGTTTCCTTGGGCGCACATGTGCCGGGCTCGCAAGGCGAGCTCAAAATGTTAAGCCGTGACCAATGCTTGTTCTTGACCGCCGTTGCCTTGTCTTTTTGCCCGGCGCTCACTTGGGTGGGTGCGCTTCCGTTTGCGGGCGGACTCGTTTCTTTGGGCGCACATGTGCCGGGCTCCCAAGGGGAGCTCAAAACGTTAAGCCGTGACCAATTCTTGTTCTTCTCCGCCGTTGCCTTGTCTTTTTGCCGTGCGCTCACTTGGGTGGGCGCGCTTCCGTTTGCGGGCGGACTCCTTTCTCTGGGCGCACATGTGTCGGGCTCCCAAGGGAAGCTCAAAACGTTAAGCCGTGACCAATTCTTGTTCTTCTCCGCCGTTCCCTTGTCTTTTTGCCGTTCGCTCACTCGGGTGGGCGCGCTTCCGTTTGCCGGCGGACTCGTTTCTTTTGGCGCACCTGTGCCGGGCTCGCAAGGCGAGCTCAAAACGTTATGCCGTGACCAATCCTCGTTCTTGTCCGCTGTTGCCTTGTCTTTTTGCCGGGCGCTCACTTGGGTGGGCGCGCTTCCGTTTGCCGGTGGACTCGTTTCTTTGGGCACACAAGTGCCGGCCTCCCAATGCGAGCCGCTTCTTGGGCGCCCATGTGCCGTGCTTCCAACCCGAGCTCAAAACGTTAAGCCGTGACCGATCCTCTTTCTTGTCTTCCCCTGCCTTGTTCTTTTGCCGGGCGCTCCCTTGGTGGGCGCGCTTGCGTTGGCATTCGGACTCGTTTGTTCGGGCGCATTTGTGTCGTGCTCCCAATGCGAGCCGCTCCATGGGTGCCCATGGGCCGTGCTTCCAACCCGAGCTGAAAACGTTAAGCCCTGACCGATCCTCGTTCTTGTCTTCCGCCGCGTTGTATTTTTGCCGGGCGCTCACTTGGTGGGCGCGCTTGCGTTGGCATTCGGACTCGTTTCTTTGGGCGCACTTGTGCCGTGCTCCCAACGCGAGCCGCTCCTTGGGCGCCCATCTGCCGTGCTCCCAATGCGAGCTGCTCCTTGGGCGCCCATCTGCCTTGTGCTTCCAATGCGAGCTGTGGCATGCTTCCAACGCGAGCTGCGGCGTGCTCCCAATGCGAGCTGCGCCTTGTGCTTCCAACGCGAGCTGCGGCGTGCTCCCAATGCGAGCTGCGCCTTGTGCTTCCAACGCGAGCTGCGGCGTGCTCCCAATGCGAGCTGCGCCTTGTGCTTCCAACGCGAGCTGCGGCGTGCTCCCAATGCGAGCTGCGCCTTGTGCTTCCAACGCGAGCTGCGGCGTGCTCCCAACACGAGCTTGTGGCGTGCTCCCAATGCGAGCTGCTTCTTGGGCGCCCATCTGCCTTGTGCTCCCAACGCGAGCTGTGGCGTGCTTCCAACCCGAGCTGTGGCGTGCTCCCAATGCGAGCTGCTCGTTGGGCGCCCATCCGCCTTGTGCTTCCAACCCGAGCTGAAAACGTTAAGCCGTGACCGATCCGCGTTCTTGTCTTCCGTTGGCTTGTCTTTTTTCCGGGCGCTCACTTGGTGGGCGCGCTTGCGGTGGCGTGCTCCCAATGCGAGCTGCTCCTTGGGCGCCCACCTGCCTTTTGCTTCCAACCCGAGCTGAAAACGTTAAGCCGTGACCGATCCGCGTTCTTGTCTTCCGTTGGCTTGTCTTTTTGCCGGGCGCTCACTTGGTGGGCGCGCTTGCAGTGGCGTGCTCCCAATGCGAGCTGCTCCTTGGGCGCCCATCTGCCTTGTGCTCCCAACCCGAGCTGAAAACGTTAAGCCGTGACCGATCCTCGTCCTTGTCTTCCGCTGGCTTGTCTTTTTGCCGGGCGCTCACTTGGTGGGCGCGCTTGCGGTGGCGTGCTCCCAATGCGAGCTGCTCCTTGGGCGCCCATCTGCCTTGTGCTTCCAACCCGAGCTGTGACGTGCTCCCAATGCGAGCTGCTCCTTCGGCGCCCCTCTGCCTTGTGCTTCCAAACCGAGCTGTGGCGTGCTCCCAATGCGAGCTGCTTCTTGGGCGCCCATCTCCCTTGTGCTTCCAACCCGAGCTGTGGCGTGCTTCCAACCCGAGCCGTGGCGTGCTCCCAATGCGAGCTGCGCCTTGGGCGCCCATCTGCCTTGTGCTTCCAACCCGAGCTGTGGCGTGCTTCCAACCCGAGCTGTGGCGTGCTCCCAATGCGAGCTGCTCCTTGGGCGCCCGTCTGCCTCGTGCTTCCAACCCGAGCTGAAAAACGTTAAACCGTGACCGATCCTCGTTCTTGTCGTCCGCTGGCTTGTCTTTTTGCCGGGCGCTCACTTGGTGGGTGCGTTTCGTGCGAAGGGTGGTGCGGTGAACGCGCTGCTTGTCGGGTCTACCTGAAAATTGGCCTCGGGTCATTCGTAGGGTGGTCGGCTTGCGGTGTGTTGCCGTGTCCGCTTGGTAGCGCATGAGCAGTATTGACGGCAACGCTCATCTTGGGAAGGCACGGTGCAACACCGCAAGTGGTGCTTCTGTGGCTCCCAACGAGGGCTTGCTTCTTCGGTTGTTGGGTCCAAGATTTTCGGTTAAGTTACTTCGATGATGCCTATCACGCATTTCTCTTTCGGTGGAAGTGTCCTTTCGTGTGAAGGGTGGTGCGGTGAATGTGCTGCTTGTCGGGTCTGCTTGAAAATTGGCCTCGGGCCATTCGTAGGGCGGTCGACTTGCGGTGTGTTGCCGTGTCCGCTTGGTAGCGCATGAGCAGTATTGATGGCAACGCTCATCTTGGGAAGGCACGGTGCCAACACCGCAAGTGGTGCTTCTGTGGCTTGCTGTGGCTCCCAACGAGGGCTTGCTTCGTCGGTTGTTGGGTCCAAGATTTTCGGTTAAGTTACTTCGATGATGCCTATCACGCATTTCTCTTTCGGTGGAAGTGTCGTTTCGTGTGAAGGGTGGTGCGGTGAATGTGCTGTCTGCCGGGTCTGCTCGAAAAATGGCCTCGGGTCATTCGTAGGGCGGTCGGCTTGCAGTGTGTTGCCGTATCCGCTTGGTAGCGCATGAGCAGTATTGATGGCAACGCTCATCTTGGGAAGGCACTGGCAAACGAAGCCACACCAACACCGCAAGTGGTGCTCTGGTGGCTTGCTGTGGCTCCCAACGAGGGCTTGCGTCTTTGGTCTTCTTTCGGTTGCTGGGTCCAAGCTTTTCGGTTAAGTGCCTTCGATGATGCCTATCACGCACTTCTCTGCCGGTGGAAGTGTCATTTCGTGTGAAGGGTGGTGCGGCGAATGCTTTGTCTGCCGGGTCTGCCTGAAAATTGGCCTTGGGTCATTCGTAGGGCGGTCGGCTTGCAGTGTGTTGCCGTCTCTGCTTGGTAGCGCATGAGCAGTATGTCTGTTACGTGACTTCGACGACGCCTATCGTGCACTTCTCCATCGGTGGAAGTGTCATTTCGTGTGAAGGGCGGTGCGGTGAATGCGTCGCATGCCGGGTCTGCCTGAAAACTGGCCTCGGGTCATTTGTAGGGCGGTCGGCTTGCGGTGTGTTGCCGTCTCCGCTTGGTAGCGCATGAGCAGTGTTGAGGGCGATGCTCGTCCCGGGATGGCACGGCAGAACAGACCTCATTTCCTCCCAAGCGGTGGTGTTTTGGGGCATTTTGTCTTCTCCCGACAAGGGCTTGCATCTTTGCCTTCTCTCGGATTACTTGTCCCTCCCGGTTGCCGGATCCAAGTGTCCAAGATGTTGCCTTCCATGCACTTCCCCGCCGATGGAAGTGTCATTTCGTGCGATGGTTGGTGCGGCTCCACTTGATAGCGCATGAGCCTTAACGTCGGCAATGCTCCCCCTTGGGAAGGCATGGGTAAACAAAAACCCATTTCAACCGCAAGTGTGGCTTGTTGCACGTTTGGTCTCCTTTCGCGTATCTTTGTCCCTCCCGGTTGTCGGTTAAATTAACTACGGCGGTGTTTCCTATCATGCACTTCTCCACTGGTGGAAGTGTCATTTCCGTGCGAAGGGTGGTGCGGTGAGTGCGTTGTTTGTCGGGTCTGCTTGAAAATTGGCCTTGGGCCATTTGTAGGGCGGTCGACTCTCAGCGTGCCGTCGATTCACTCGGTAACACATGAGCGGTAATGTTGGCAATGCTCATCTTCGGAGGCACCGGAAAACAAAGTCCATTTCCATCGCACATTCGATGTGGAGTTTTGGGGTTTGTGGTGGCTTCGCACGAGGGCTTGCCTTTTCATTGTTGGGCCTTTGTGGAGGCCCGTCTTATTGTGCTTGTACTTATTCCATATTGGTATAACTGTGCATACCGAGACCATTTGTAAGAGCATTGATAGGAATCTTTGGCAGGGGCACATCAACGGTGTGATTCCCCTTCGAAAGCGTTTTTTGAGGCTCAATTGTTTTTGGTGGGCAGTGCGGGGTTTGCCTCGCCGTGTGGGAAAACCACACGGCGAAGCTCTTCTAACTTGCTTTCCATCTTCGGTCGCGTTGGATTTGAGAACTATTTGTTAATGTTGGCCAAAGCCCTCTGGGACTGGCCTGCTTTGTCCCTGCGTCCGTAGCGGTGCCGCTGTCGAGTGTTTCGATTTTGGGTTGATGCGTATTTCCCATGGAAAGACCAAGAAGCTGGCTTGTTCGAGGAGGATTGTTCTGACTGGAGGTGCGAGGT
>BSBM01002286.1:115000-125000 GCA_027924585.1 Larix kaempferi | reverse complement strand
ACCGATGACGCGCGGATCGCGGACCGGAGGCCGTTTGATGGTACGTCGGTGCGGAGTTGACGTGGGTGCCAAGCAAGGGTGCGCCCAAGGTGGGGTCGCACCCTCCCGCACGGCATCATATAAAAAGGCTAAGGCGAGAAGCCAAGAAGGTAGCTGCAACTAAGTTGGAAATTCGGGTAAGGGGGAAGTTCGGAGCTAGGGAGGCTATCCGACCTCTGTCCGTCCGCACGGTCTCTTCCGGCGAAGTCCGGCCGCAGCAAGGTGCTGCTACAGCGCAGAATTTGGCAGGTTCGCACACAGTGCGGTTGCACAGTGAGACATTTCCGCGGCAGCAGCAAGGGTTTGCAGCAGCGGGAAGTTTCAGGAGTTAGACGCATGTTGGAAGGGTTAACTCTCTCTTTGTATTTTGTATGTCTATTGTAAGGCGTGCTGCTTGTTGGGCACACGCCGGAGCTCTGCTAGGGAAACTCCACCTGTTGTAAACGATTGATTATACAAAGCTTAAGGGTTGATGGTTTGGAAACCCCAGCTTATACTTGCGTGTGCTATTTACTCGATGTTCATGCATACGTAAAATTGGCTAAGTGTGGATGCGGTAGGAACATGTTAACTGTTATAAACAAGTAAACGAAGTTGCGAGTGTTAAGTTGAAAAGTTTCCGCAGGTTAGGCGTAGTCTGCTGGTGCGACGCTTGAGTTGGCCACGCCCTCAAGTCGTTCCCAGGCAGTGCCGCACACCACATTTGGACGCTGGTGACTAGCGAAAAAGCGTGGCTCTGACACATAGTGTCACGGCCGCGCTTTCTGCACGGCACTCACACTTGCATGGGAGCCTTGCGCTCCCGCCCAAGAGGCTGGCTTGGGCGCCCGGTCGGGCAAAGCGACGATCGGCTGCAAGGAGACTTAGCGAGGAAGGAAAGCTACCCGGAGACGGAACGATGAGTGGGGTGCGTGGACCTAGCCCGGGCGCACTCCCACCGAAGACGCCCACACAACACTTCGGCGCATGGCAAGCCCGAGAGTGGGGCGCGGCTGCACGCTGGCAAGAAACGGGGCGCACCCTTGGACCGCTGGACACACTCAAGTGTTGGAGTAGTGGCGCGTTGGCCAAGCGCCCACGCACTCCGCGGAGCAGCGCCCAAACGGACCGGCACTCGACGCAGCAAGCCAAAGCGATGGGCGGAAGGGAAGGTGGACCGGACGCCAGCGGAAGAACGAACTCGGGTTCGCAGCCAAGAAACGAGCTCGGGTTCGCATCCCAGAAATGAGCTCGGGTTGGAAGCCAAGAAAGGAGCTCGGGTTGGGAGCCACGGCAGAGAGCTCGGGTCGGGAGCCAAGGGACGACGCCCAACAAAATGGACCGAAACGCGCGGATTGCGGGGGACTTGGACCAAGACCCTTTCAAATGGCACGTCGGCGGGAGGCTGACGTGGGCGCCAAGCAAGGGTGCGCCCAGGGTGGGGCCGCACCCTCCCACACGGCACCATGTATATAGGCTTAAGGCCAAAACGAAGGAGGGGGCGTTCAAGCAAGGAATTTCGGACAAGGCAAGGAGACGCAGAGCTAGGGAGGCAGTCCAAGCTCTGTTCTCGCGCACGGTCCGTTCCAGCAGAATCCGGCTGCAGCAGGGTTGCGGAAGAGGCAGAACTTGGCAGGTTTTGCACCCGTTCCGGTTGCACAGTGAGACAGTTCGGCAGCATACGCGGGTTGCAGAAGTCGACGGTCCCATGGAGTTGGGACGCCCGAGCAGGGGGCAGCTCTGTCATTCTGTAATTTCTATATCTGTTGTAAGGCGTGTTGCTGGTTTGGCTCACGCCGGAGATCTGCCGAGTTTTAGGGCAACTCCGCTTGCCGTAAACAATTGATTATACAAACGATAAACGGGCTGGCCGGTTTGGCAACCCCAACTTATTCCCGCGTCGTGTTTTACTTGCGTATTGCACTCGCTGATAATTGGCTAAGTGTTGATGCTGTCTGTCGTAAACGTGCTTATGAGTTAAACGAGTAAACTGTCAAGCCGAAAAGCTTCCGCGGGTTTAGGCGTAGTCTGCCGGTGCAACGTTTGAGCTGGTCTCACCCTCAAGACGTTCCCGGGAAGTGCCGCACACCACAGTTAGTCGCTTGAGACAAGCCAGAAATTGTGGCTGTGACACATAGCCCATGCGGCACTTCCTGGGGCGAAACCAGCCCGGCAGGCCACACCCAACCCGCGGATTGCCCACGCCTCATCTCTTTAACAGTTCCTTGCTTAGCCTTTTTTTCTTGATGTGCACTTCCTACAGTAAACGCATGCCAAACACAAGAGCAAGAGATAAATGCATAGGAGGGTGGCACTCCAAACTCGGACGTGCCTAACACCCCTTTTGCAATATTCATGGTTCAAAGAGACTTTACATATAACATCGGAGGGCTGCCACATCCCGGCACCTCATCCGTGAGCCTGCCACACTGGGCAGCTCAAGATACAACATCAACTGATGGGCAATCGGCCAGTGTCCAGGCTCTACCGCAGTAGCATCCACGGTCTGCATCCGCACTCTGTCTCTGTTGCACTCCGTCGCAAGCCTCCCGGCTTCCTATCGTCCGTCCCAGTCTGGGAAACCACTTCGGCATGCTGCCGTCCGTCTGCAGCCTTGCCTGCAACGATACCGCTGTCCTTCCGCAGCATCTGCCAACCAACTGGGCGCACTCTCTCTCGTCTAACCATGCCCAAGAGAGCCCCCACAAGACCGATGTCCGTCTGCAGTCCTGTCCGCACCGCACCGCTGTCTTCCGCAGACTAGGCTGACTGCCACACGTCTAAGTCCCGGCAGAAACTTAGACTTCGCACAGGCACCTCCCATGAGGCCAGCCGCAGGCAAAGCACCTCCACGTACTGTGGCATTCCTCCTGCGCTGCGGATCCTTACCTCGTTGCAGAGGGAACTTCTGGAACCGTGCACGAGCTGCTTTCTCCGGAAAGTGTGCCCTCCTCTGGAGCTTTCGGAGGACGGGCACGCCCTGCGTGTGCCTCAGGCCCCAACCTCGGTTGAATTGAACCGCTTGGATCGATCGAACCGGCACCGTTGTCCGCTTCACCTCTCCGTGCTCTTGGACCTTTAAATATCCACTGAGGAATTCCCGGGTTTCAAGGCCACGTATATCGGAAGTGCCCAACTCTAATAAGATCCATTGTAGCCGAAAAGAGAGTAAGGAGACCCATATCCGGACATCTAAGGGAGCTCGAACACCAATGAGAAATTTTGAAGACAAGATGGGTGTCAATGCATGCATACCCAACACAGGTAGTACTACGAGAACATCTTTGAAGGAACCTTGAACAAAATTAAGACAGGCGCCTTTTCCGCGGGCCAACCTGCTTCCTTTATTCTTGGTTGCTCCCCATCACTTGACTCATCCGCTCCCAGGTCGAGCTCCTCCTCGGGCGCACATGCGGCGGGCTCCCAAGGCGAGCTCAAAACGTTAAGCCGTGACCGATTCTTGTTCTTGTCTTCCACTTCCTTGTCTTGTTGCCGGGCGCTCACTTGGTGGGCGCGCTTGCGCTTGCCGGCGGACTCGTTTCTTTGGGCGCACGTGTGCGGGGCTCCCAAGGCGAGCTCAAAATGTTGCTGAGACGCGACCGGTTCTTGTTCTTATCTTCCGCCGCCTTCTCTTTTTGCCGGCGGACTCGTTTCTTTGGGCGCACCTCCGCCGGTCTTCCAAGTCGAGCTCCTCCTTGGGTGCAAATGTGCCGGCCTCCCAAGGCGAGCTCAAAACGTTGCTAGGACGTGACCGATTCGTGTTCTTCTCTTCCGTTGCCTTGTCTTTTTGCCGGGCGCTCACTTGGGTGGGCGTGCTTCCGTTTGCCGGCGGACTCGTTCCTTCGGGCGCACATGCGTCGGGCTCCCAAGGCGAGCTCAAAACGTTAAGACGTGACCGATGCCTGTCCTTGTCCGCCGTTGCCTTTTCTTTTTGCCGGGCGCTGACTTCGGCGGGCGCGCTTCCCTTTTCTGGAGATGGAGTTGTTTCTTAGGGCGCACATGTGCCTGGCTCCCAAGGCGATCTCAAAACGTTGAGCCGTGACCGATTCTTGTTCTTGTCCGTCGTTGGCTTGTCTTTTTGCCGGGCGCTCACTTGGGTGGGCGCGATTCCGTTTGCCGGCGGACTCGTTTCTTTGGGCGCACATGGGCCGGGCTCCCAAGGCGAGCTCAAAACGTTAAGCCGTGACCTGTCCTTGTTCTTGTCCGCCGTTGGCCTGTCTTTTTGCCGGGCGCTCACTTGGGTGGGCGCTCTTCCGTTCGCCGCCGGACTCGTTTCCTTGGGCTCACGCGTGCCGGGCTCCTAAGGCGAGCTCAAAACGTTAAGCCGTGACCGATTCTTGTTCTTGTCCGCCGTTGCCCCGTGTCTTTGCCGGGCGATCACTTGGGTGGGCGCGCATCCGTTTGCCGGCGGACTCGTTTCTTTGGGCGCACATGTGAAGGGCTCCCAGGGCGAGCTCAAAACGTTACGCCGTGACCAATTCTTGTTCCTGTCCGCCGTTGCCTTGTCTTTTTGCCGGGCGCTCGCTTGGGTGGGCGCGCTTCCGTTTGCCGGGGGACTCGTTTCTTTGGGCGCACAGGCGACGGGCTCGCAAGGCGAGCTCAAAACGTTAAGCCCCGACCAATTCTTGTTCTTGTCCACCGTTGCCTTGTCTTGTTGCCGTGCGCTCACTTGGGTGGGCGCGCTTCCGTTTGCCGGAGACGGAGTCGTTTCTTTGGCCGCACATGTGCCGGGCTCCCAAGGCGGGCTCAAAACGTTAAGCCGTGACCAATCCTTGTTCTTGTCCGCCGTTGCCTTGTCTTTTTGCCGGGCGCTCGCTTGGGTGGGCGCGCTTCCGTGTCCCGGCGGACTCGTTTCTTTGGGCGCACATGTGAAGGGCTCCCAGGGCGAGCTCAAAACGTTAAGCCGTGACCAATTCTTGTTCTTGTCCGCCGTTTCCTTGTCTCTTTGCCGGGCGCTCACTTGGGTGGGCGCGCTTCCGTTTGCCGGGGGACTCGTTTCTTTGGGCGCGCAGGTGACGGGCTCCCAAGGCGAGCTCAAAACGTTAAGCCGTGACCAATTCTTGTTCTTGTCCGCCGTTGCCTTGTCTTGTTGCCGTGCGCTGACTTGGGTGGGCGCGCTTCCGTCTGCCGGAGATGGAGTCGTTCCTTTGGGCGCACATGTGCCGGGCTCCCAAGGCGGCCTCAAAACATTAAGCCGCGAGCAATTCTTGTTCTTGTCCGCCGTTGCCTTGTGTATTTTTGCCGGGCGCTCGCTTGGGTGGGAGCGCTTCCGTTTGCCGGCGGACTCGTTTCATTGGGCTCACATGTGCCGGGCTCCCAAGGAGAGCTCAAAATGTTAAGCCGTGGCCGATTCTTGTTCTTGTCCGTCGTTGGCCTGTGCTTTTGCCGGGCGCGCACTTGGGTGGGCACGCTTCCGTTTGCCGGCGGACTCGTTTCCTTGGGCTCACGTGTGCCGGGCTCCCGAGGCGAGCTCAAAACGTTAGGCCGTGACCAATTCTTGTTCTTGTCCGCCGTTGCCTTGTCTTGTTTCCGTGCGCTCGCTTGGGTGGGCACGCTTCCGTTTGCCGGCGGAGTCGTTTCTTTGGGCTCACGTGTGCCGGGCTCCCAAGGCGAGCTCAAAACGTTAAGCCGTGACCAATTCTTGTTCTTGTCCGCCGTTGCCTTAGCTTTTTCCCGGGCGCTCACTTGGGTGGGCGCGCTTCCGTTTGCCGGCGGACTCGTTTCTTCGGGCGGCACATGTGCCGGGCTCCCAAGGCGAGCCCAAAACGTTAAGCCGTGACCAATTCTTGTTCTTGTGCGCCGTTGCCTTGTCCTTTTGCCGGGCGCTCACTTGGGTGGGCGCGCTTCCGTTTGCCGGCGGACTCGTTTCTTCCTTGGGCGCACACGTGCCGGGCTCCCAAGGCGAGCTCAAAACGTTAAGCCGTGACCAATGCTTGTCCTTGTCTGCCGTTGCCTTGTCTTTTTTCCGGGCGCTCACTCGGGTGGGCGCGCTTCCGCTTGCCGCCGGACTCGTTTCTTTGGGCGCACATGTGCCGGGCTCCCAAGGCGAGCTCAAAACGTTAAGCCGTGACCAATTCCTGTTCTTGTCCGCCGTTGCCTTGTCTTTTTGCCGGGCGCTCACTTGGGTGGGCGCGCTTCCGTTTGCCGACGGGCTCGTTTCCTTGGGCGCACATGTGCCGGGCTCGCAAGGCGGGCTCAAAACGTTAAGCCGTGACCAATGCTTGTTCTTGTCCGCCGTTGCCTTGTCTTTTTGCCCGGCGCTCACTTGGGTGGGTGCGCTTCCGTTTGCGGGCGGACTCGTTTCTTTGGGCGCACATGTGCCGGGCTCCCAAGGGGAGCTCAAAACGTTAAGCCGTGACCAATTCTTGTTCTTCTCCGCCGTTGCCTTGTCTTTTTGCCGTGCGCTCACTTGGGTGGGCGCGCTTCCGTTTGCGGGCGGAGTCGTTTCTTTGGGCGCACATGTGTCGGGCTCCCAAGGGGAGCTCAAAACGTTAAGCCGTGACCAATTCTTGTTCTTCTCCGCCGTTCCCTTGTCTTTTTGCCGTGCGCCCACTTCGGTGGGTGCACTTCCGTTTGCCGCCGGACTCGTTCCTTCGGGCGCACATGTGCCGGGCTCCCAAGGCGAGCTCAAAACGTTAAGCCGTGACCAATCCTTGTTCTTGTCCGCCGTTGCCTTGTCTTGTTGCCGGGCGCTCACTTGGGTGGGGCCGCTTCCGTTTTCCGGCGGACTCGTTTCCTTGGGCGCACATGTGCCGGGCTCCGAAGGCGAGCTCAAAACGTTAAGCCGTGACCAATGCTTGTCCTTGTCTGCCGTTTCCTTGTCTTTTTGCCGGGCGCTCACTCGGGTGGGCGCGCTTCCGCTTGCCGCCGGACTCGTTTCTTTGGGCGCACATGTGCCGGGCTCCCAAGGCGAGCTCAAAACGTTAGGCCGTGACCAATTCCTGTTCTTGTCCGTCGTTGCCTTGTCTTTTTGCCGGGCGCTCACTTGGGTGGGCGCGCTTCTGTTTGCCGACGGGCTCGTTTCCTTGGGCGCACATGTGCCGGGCTCGCAAGGCGAGCTCAAAATGTTAAGCCGTGACCAATGCTTGTTCTTGACCGCCGTTGCCTTGTCTTTTTGCCCGGCGCTCACTTGGGTGGGTGCGCTTCCGTTTGCGGGCGGACTCGTTTCTTTGGGCGCACATGTGCCGGGCTCCCAAGGGGAGCTCAAAACGTTAAGCCGTGACCAATTCTTGTTCTTCTCCGCCGTTGCCTTGTCTTTTTGCCGTGCGCTCACTTGGGTGGGCGCGCTTCCGTTTGCGGGCGGACTCCTTTCTCTGGGCGCACATGTGTCGGGCTCCCAAGGGAAGCTCAAAACGTTAAGCCGTGACCAATTCTTGTTCTTCTCCGCCGTTCCCTTGTCTTTTTGCCGTTCGCTCACTCGGGTGGGCGCGCTTCCGTTTGCCGGCGGACTCGTTTCTTTTGGCGCACCTGTGCCGGGCTCGCAAGGCGAGCTCAAAACGTTATGCCGTGACCAATCCTCGTTCTTGTCCGCTGTTGCCTTGTCTTTTTGCCGGGCGCTCACTTGGGTGGGCGCGCTTCCGTTTGCCGGTGGACTCGTTTCTTTGGGCACACAAGTGCCGGCCTCCCAATGCGAGCCGCTTCTTGGGCGCCCATGTGCCGTGCTTCCAACCCGAGCTCAAAACGTTAAGCCGTGACCGATCCTCTTTCTTGTCTTCCCCTGCCTTGTTCTTTTGCCGGGCGCTCCCTTGGTGGGCGCGCTTGCGTTGGCATTCGGACTCGTTTGTTCGGGCGCATTTGTGTCGTGCTCCCAATGCGAGCCGCTCCATGGGTGCCCATGGGCCGTGCTTCCAACCCGAGCTGAAAACGTTAAGCCCTGACCGATCCTCGTTCTTGTCTTCCGCCGCGTTGTATTTTTGCCGGGCG
Source organism: Larix kaempferi (assembly GCA_027924585.1). Taxonomy (NCBI): domain Eukaryota; kingdom Viridiplantae; phylum Streptophyta; class Pinopsida; order Pinales; family Pinaceae; genus Larix; species Larix kaempferi. Next base: position 117,059 of record BSBM01002286.1, on the reverse strand, counting down.
CTCACTTGGTGGGCGCGCTTGCGTTGGCATTCGGACTCGTTTCTTTGGGCGCACTTGTGCCGTGCTCCCAACGCGAGCCGCTCCTTGGGCGCCCATCTGCCGTGCTCCCAATGCGAGCTGCTCCTTGGGCGCCCATCTGCCTTGTGCTTCCAATGCGAGCTGTGGCATGCTTCCAACGCGAGCTGCGGCGTGCTCCCAATGCGAGCTGCGCCTTGTGCTTCCAACGCGAGCTGCGGCGTGCTCCCAATGCGAGCTGCGCCTTGTGCTTCCAACGCGAGCTGCGGCGTGCTCCCAATGCGAGCTGCGCCTTGTGCTTCCAACGCGAGCTGCGGCGTGCTCCCAATGCGAGCTGCGCCTTGTGCTTCCAACGCGAGCTGCGGCGTGCTCCCAACACGAGCTTGTGGCGTGCTCCCAATGCGAGCTGCTTCTTGGGCGCCCATCTGCCTTGTGCTCCCAACGCGAGCTGTGGCGTGCTTCCAACCCGAGCTGTGGCGTGCTCCCAATGCGAGCTGCTCGTTGGGCGCCCATCCGCCTTGTGCTTCCAACCCGAGCTGAAAACGTTAAGCCGTGACCGATCCGCGTTCTTGTCTTCCGTTGGCTTGTCTTTTTTCCGGGCGCTCACTTGGTGGGCGCGCTTGCGGTGGCGTGCTCCCAATGCGAGCTGCTCCTTGGGCGCCCACCTGCCTTTTGCTTCCAACCCGAGCTGAAAACGTTAAGCCGTGACCGATCCGCGTTCTTGTCTTCCGTTGGCTTGTCTTTTTGCCGGGCGCTCACTTGGTGGGCGCGCTTGCAGTGGCGTGCTCCCAATGCGAGCTGCTCCTTGGGCGCCCATCTGCCTTGTGCTCCCAACCCGAGCTGAAAACGTTAAGCCGTGACCGATCCTCGTCCTTGTCTTCCGCTGGCTTGTCTTTTTGCCGGGCGCTCACTTGGTGGGCGCGCTTGCGGTGGCGTGCTCCCAATGCGAGCTGCTCCTTGGGCGCCCATCTGCCTTGTGCTTCCAACCCGAGCTGTGACGTGCTCCCAATGCGAGCTGCTCCTTCGGCGCCCCTCTGCCTTGTGCTTCCAAACCGAGCTGTGGCGTGCTCCCAATGCGAGCTGCTTCTTGGGCGCCCATCTCCCTTGTGCTTCCAACCCGAGCTGTGGCGTGCTTCCAACCCGAGCCGTGGCGTGCTCCCAATGCGAGCTGCGCCTTGGGCGCCCATCTGCCTTGTGCTTCCAACCCGAGCTGTGGCGTGCTTCCAACCCGAGCTGTGGCGTGCTCCCAATGCGAGCTGCTCCTTGGGCGCCCGTCTGCCTCGTGCTTCCAACCCGAGCTGAAAAACGTTAAACCGTGACCGATCCTCGTTCTTGTCGTCCGCTGGCTTGTCTTTTTGCCGGGCGCTCACTTGGTGGGTGCGTTTCGTGCGAAGGGTGGTGCGGTGAACGCGCTGCTTGTCGGGTCTACCTGAAAATTGGCCTCGGGTCATTCGTAGGGTGGTCGGCTTGCGGTGTGTTGCCGTGTCCGCTTGGTAGCGCATGAGCAGTATTGACGGCAACGCTCATCTTGGGAAGGCACGGTGCAACACCGCAAGTGGTGCTTCTGTGGCTCCCAACGAGGGCTTGCTTCTTCGGTTGTTGGGTCCAAGATTTTCGGTTAAGTTACTTCGATGATGCCTATCACGCATTTCTCTTTCGGTGGAAGTGTCCTTTCGTGTGAAGGGTGGTGCGGTGAATGTGCTGCTTGTCGGGTCTGCTTGAAAATTGGCCTCGGGCCATTCGTAGGGCGGTCGACTTGCGGTGTGTTGCCGTGTCCGCTTGGTAGCGCATGAGCAGTATTGATGGCAACGCTCATCTTGGGAAGGCACGGTGCCAACACCGCAAGTGGTGCTTCTGTGGCTTGCTGTGGCTCCCAACGAGGGCTTGCTTCGTCGGTTGTTGGGTCCAAGATTTTCGGTTAAGTTACTTCGATGATGCCTATCACGCATTTCTCTTTCGGTGGAAGTGTCGTTTCGTGTGAAGGGTGGTGCGGTGAATGTGCTGTCTGCCGGGTCTGCTCGAAAAATGGCCTCGGGTCATTCGT
>BSBM01002286.1:92500-102500 GCA_027924585.1 Larix kaempferi | reverse complement strand
GGAGCCTTGCGCTCCCGCCCAAGAGGCTGGCTTGGGCGCCCGGTCGGGCAAAGCGACGATCGGCTGCAAGGAGACTTAGCGAGGAAGGAAAGCTACCCGGAGACGGAACGATGAGTGGGGTGCGTGGACCTAGCCCGGGCGCACTCCCACCGAAGACGCCCACACAACACTTCGGCGCATGGCAAGCCCGAGAGTGGGGCGCGGCTGCACGCTGGCAAGAAACGGGGCGCACCCTTGGACCGCTGGACACACTCAAGTGTTGGAGTAGTGGCGCGTTGGCCAAGCGCCCACGCACTCCGCGGAGCAGCGCCCAAACGGACCGGCACTCGACGCAGCAAGCCAAAGCGATGGGCGGAAGGGAAGGTGGACCGGACGCCAGCGGAAGAACGAACTCGGGTTCGCAGCCAAGAAACGAGCTCGGGTTCGCATCCCAGAAATGAGCTCGGGTTGGAAGCCAAGAAAGGAGCTCGGGTTGGGAGCCACGGCAGAGAGCTCGGGTCGGGAGCCAAGGGACGACGCCCAACAAAATGGACCGAAACGCGCGGATTGCGGGGGACTTGGACCAAGACCCTTTCAAATGGCACGTCGGCGGGAGGCTGACGTGGGCGCCAAGCAAGGGTGCGCCCAGGGTGGGGCCGCACCCTCCCACACGGCACCATGTATATAGGCTTAAGGCCAAAACGAAGGAGGGGGCGTTCAAGCAAGGAATTTCGGACAAGGCAAGGAGACGCAGAGCTAGGGAGGCAGTCCAAGCTCTGTTCTCGCGCACGGTCCGTTCCAGCAGAATCCGGCTGCAGCAGGGTTGCGGAAGAGGCAGAACTTGGCAGGTTTTGCACCCGTTCCGGTTGCACAGTGAGACAGTTCGGCAGCATACGCGGGTTGCAGAAGTCGACGGTCCCATGGAGTTGGGACGCCCGAGCAGGGGGCAGCTCTGTCATTCTGTAATTTCTATATCTGTTGTAAGGCGTGTTGCTGGTTTGGCTCACGCCGGAGATCTGCCGAGTTTTAGGGCAACTCCGCTTGCCGTAAACAATTGATTATACAAACGATAAACGGGCTGGCCGGTTTGGCAACCCCAACTTATTCCCGCGTCGTGTTTTACTTGCGTATTGCACTCGCTGATAATTGGCTAAGTGTTGATGCTGTCTGTCGTAAACGTGCTTATGAGTTAAACGAGTAAACTGTCAAGCCGAAAAGCTTCCGCGGGTTTAGGCGTAGTCTGCCGGTGCAACGTTTGAGCTGGTCTCACCCTCAAGACGTTCCCGGGAAGTGCCGCACACCACAGTTAGTCGCTTGAGACAAGCCAGAAATTGTGGCTGTGACACATAGCCCATGCGGCACTTCCTGGGGCGAAACCAGCCCGGCAGGCCACACCCAACCCGCGGATTGCCCACGCCTCATCTCTTTAACAGTTCCTTGCTTAGCCTTTTTTTCTTGATGTGCACTTCCTACAGTAAACGCATGCCAAACACAAGAGCAAGAGATAAATGCATAGGAGGGTGGCACTCCAAACTCGGACGTGCCTAACACCCCTTTTGCAATATTCATGGTTCAAAGAGACTTTACATATAACATCGGAGGGCTGCCACATCCCGGCACCTCATCCGTGAGCCTGCCACACTGGGCAGCTCAAGATACAACATCAACTGATGGGCAATCGGCCAGTGTCCAGGCTCTACCGCAGTAGCATCCACGGTCTGCATCCGCACTCTGTCTCTGTTGCACTCCGTCGCAAGCCTCCCGGCTTCCTATCGTCCGTCCCAGTCTGGGAAACCACTTCGGCATGCTGCCGTCCGTCTGCAGCCTTGCCTGCAACGATACCGCTGTCCTTCCGCAGCATCTGCCAACCAACTGGGCGCACTCTCTCTCGTCTAACCATGCCCAAGAGAGCCCCCACAAGACCGATGTCCGTCTGCAGTCCTGTCCGCACCGCACCGCTGTCTTCCGCAGACTAGGCTGACTGCCACACGTCTAAGTCCCGGCAGAAACTTAGACTTCGCACAGGCACCTCCCATGAGGCCAGCCGCAGGCAAAGCACCTCCACGTACTGTGGCATTCCTCCTGCGCTGCGGATCCTTACCTCGTTGCAGAGGGAACTTCTGGAACCGTGCACGAGCTGCTTTCTCCGGAAAGTGTGCCCTCCTCTGGAGCTTTCGGAGGACGGGCACGCCCTGCGTGTGCCTCAGGCCCCAACCTCGGTTGAATTGAACCGCTTGGATCGATCGAACCGGCACCGTTGTCCGCTTCACCTCTCCGTGCTCTTGGACCTTTAAATATCCACTGAGGAATTCCCGGGTTTCAAGGCCACGTATATCGGAAGTGCCCAACTCTAATAAGATCCATTGTAGCCGAAAAGAGAGTAAGGAGACCCATATCCGGACATCTAAGGGAGCTCGAACACCAATGAGAAATTTTGAAGACAAGATGGGTGTCAATGCATGCATACCCAACACAGGTAGTACTACGAGAACATCTTTGAAGGAACCTTGAACAAAATTAAGACAGGCGCCTTTTCCGCGGGCCAACCTGCTTCCTTTATTCTTGGTTGCTCCCCATCACTTGACTCATCCGCTCCCAGGTCGAGCTCCTCCTCGGGCGCACATGCGGCGGGCTCCCAAGGCGAGCTCAAAACGTTAAGCCGTGACCGATTCTTGTTCTTGTCTTCCACTTCCTTGTCTTGTTGCCGGGCGCTCACTTGGTGGGCGCGCTTGCGCTTGCCGGCGGACTCGTTTCTTTGGGCGCACGTGTGCGGGGCTCCCAAGGCGAGCTCAAAATGTTGCTGAGACGCGACCGGTTCTTGTTCTTATCTTCCGCCGCCTTCTCTTTTTGCCGGCGGACTCGTTTCTTTGGGCGCACCTCCGCCGGTCTTCCAAGTCGAGCTCCTCCTTGGGTGCAAATGTGCCGGCCTCCCAAGGCGAGCTCAAAACGTTGCTAGGACGTGACCGATTCGTGTTCTTCTCTTCCGTTGCCTTGTCTTTTTGCCGGGCGCTCACTTGGGTGGGCGTGCTTCCGTTTGCCGGCGGACTCGTTCCTTCGGGCGCACATGCGTCGGGCTCCCAAGGCGAGCTCAAAACGTTAAGACGTGACCGATGCCTGTCCTTGTCCGCCGTTGCCTTTTCTTTTTGCCGGGCGCTGACTTCGGCGGGCGCGCTTCCCTTTTCTGGAGATGGAGTTGTTTCTTAGGGCGCACATGTGCCTGGCTCCCAAGGCGATCTCAAAACGTTGAGCCGTGACCGATTCTTGTTCTTGTCCGTCGTTGGCTTGTCTTTTTGCCGGGCGCTCACTTGGGTGGGCGCGATTCCGTTTGCCGGCGGACTCGTTTCTTTGGGCGCACATGGGCCGGGCTCCCAAGGCGAGCTCAAAACGTTAAGCCGTGACCTGTCCTTGTTCTTGTCCGCCGTTGGCCTGTCTTTTTGCCGGGCGCTCACTTGGGTGGGCGCTCTTCCGTTCGCCGCCGGACTCGTTTCCTTGGGCTCACGCGTGCCGGGCTCCTAAGGCGAGCTCAAAACGTTAAGCCGTGACCGATTCTTGTTCTTGTCCGCCGTTGCCCCGTGTCTTTGCCGGGCGATCACTTGGGTGGGCGCGCATCCGTTTGCCGGCGGACTCGTTTCTTTGGGCGCACATGTGAAGGGCTCCCAGGGCGAGCTCAAAACGTTACGCCGTGACCAATTCTTGTTCCTGTCCGCCGTTGCCTTGTCTTTTTGCCGGGCGCTCGCTTGGGTGGGCGCGCTTCCGTTTGCCGGGGGACTCGTTTCTTTGGGCGCACAGGCGACGGGCTCGCAAGGCGAGCTCAAAACGTTAAGCCCCGACCAATTCTTGTTCTTGTCCACCGTTGCCTTGTCTTGTTGCCGTGCGCTCACTTGGGTGGGCGCGCTTCCGTTTGCCGGAGACGGAGTCGTTTCTTTGGCCGCACATGTGCCGGGCTCCCAAGGCGGGCTCAAAACGTTAAGCCGTGACCAATCCTTGTTCTTGTCCGCCGTTGCCTTGTCTTTTTGCCGGGCGCTCGCTTGGGTGGGCGCGCTTCCGTGTCCCGGCGGACTCGTTTCTTTGGGCGCACATGTGAAGGGCTCCCAGGGCGAGCTCAAAACGTTAAGCCGTGACCAATTCTTGTTCTTGTCCGCCGTTTCCTTGTCTCTTTGCCGGGCGCTCACTTGGGTGGGCGCGCTTCCGTTTGCCGGGGGACTCGTTTCTTTGGGCGCGCAGGTGACGGGCTCCCAAGGCGAGCTCAAAACGTTAAGCCAGTGACCAATTCTTGTTCTTGTCCGCCGTTGCCTTGTCTTGTTGCCGTGCGCTGACTTGGGTGGGCGCGCTTCCGTCTGCCGGAGATGGAGTCGTTCCTTTGGGCGCACATGTGCCGGGCTCCCAAGGCGGCCTCAAAACATTAAGCCGCGAGCAATTCTTGTTCTTGTCCGCCGTTGCCTTGTGTATTTTTGCCGGGCGCTCGCTTGGGTGGGAGCGCTTCCGTTTGCCGGCGGACTCGTTTCATTGGGCTCACATGTGCCGGGCTCCCAAGGAGAGCTCAAAATGTTAAGCCGTGGCCGATTCTTGTTCTTGTCCGTCGTTGGCCTGTGCTTTTGCCGGGCGCGCACTTGGGTGGGCACGCTTCCGTTTGCCGGCGGACTCGTTTCCTTGGGCTCACGTGTGCCGGGCTCCCGAGGCGAGCTCAAAACGTTAGGCCGTGACCAATTCTTGTTCTTGTCCGCCGTTGCCTTGTCTTGTTTCCGTGCGCTCGCTTGGGTGGGCACGCTTCCGTTTGCCGGCGGAGTCGTTTCTTTGGGCTCACGTGTGCCGGGCTCCCAAGGCGAGCTCAAAACGTTAAGCCGTGACCAATTCTTGTTCTTGTCCGCCGTTGCCTTAGCTTTTTCCCGGGCGCTCACTTGGGTGGGCGCGCTTCCGTTTGCCGGCGGACTCGTTTCTTCGGGCGGCACATGTGCCGGGCTCCCAAGGCGAGCCCAAAACGTTAAGCCGTGACCAATTCTTGTTCTTGTGCGCCGTTGCCTTGTCCTTTTGCCGGGCGCTCACTTGGGTGGGCGCGCTTCCGTTTGCCGGCGGACTCGTTTCTTCCTTGGGCGCACACGTGCCGGGCTCCCAAGGCGAGCTCAAAACGTTAAGCCGTGACCAATGCTTGTCCTTGTCTGCCGTTGCCTTGTCTTTTTTCCGGGCGCTCACTCGGGTGGGCGCGCTTCCGCTTGCCGCCGGACTCGTTTCTTTGGGCGCACATGTGCCGGGCTCCCAAGGCGAGCTCAAAACGTTAAGCCGTGACCAATTCCTGTTCTTGTCCGCCGTTGCCTTGTCTTTTTGCCGGGCGCTCACTTGGGTGGGCGCGCTTCCGTTTGCCGACGGGCTCGTTTCCTTGGGCGCACATGTGCCGGGCTCGCAAGGCGGGCTCAAAACGTTAAGCCGTGACCAATGCTTGTTCTTGTCCGCCGTTGCCTTGTCTTTTTGCCCGGCGCTCACTTGGGTGGGTGCGCTTCCGTTTGCGGGCGGACTCGTTTCTTTGGGCGCACATGTGCCGGGCTCCCAAGGGGAGCTCAAAACGTTAAGCCGTGACCAATTCTTGTTCTTCTCCGCCGTTGCCTTGTCTTTTTGCCGTGCGCTCACTTGGGTGGGCGCGCTTCCGTTTGCGGGCGGAGTCGTTTCTTTGGGCGCACATGTGTCGGGCTCCCAAGGGGAGCTCAAAACGTTAAGCCGTGACCAATTCTTGTTCTTCTCCGCCGTTCCCTTGTCTTTTTGCCGTGCGCCCACTTCGGTGGGTGCACTTCCGTTTGCCGCCGGACTCGTTCCTTCGGGCGCACATGTGCCGGGCTCCCAAGGCGAGCTCAAAACGTTAAGCCGTGACCAATCCTTGTTCTTGTCCGCCGTTGCCTTGTCTTGTTGCCGGGCGCTCACTTGGGTGGGGCCGCTTCCGTTTTCCGGCGGACTCGTTTCCTTGGGCGCACATGTGCCGGGCTCCGAAGGCGAGCTCAAAACGTTAAGCCGTGACCAATGCTTGTCCTTGTCTGCCGTTTCCTTGTCTTTTTGCCGGGCGCTCACTCGGGTGGGCGCGCTTCCGCTTGCCGCCGGACTCGTTTCTTTGGGCGCACATGTGCCGGGCTCCCAAGGCGAGCTCAAAACGTTAGGCCGTGACCAATTCCTGTTCTTGTCCGTCGTTGCCTTGTCTTTTTGCCGGGCGCTCACTTGGGTGGGCGCGCTTCTGTTTGCCGACGGGCTCGTTTCCTTGGGCGCACATGTGCCGGGCTCGCAAGGCGAGCTCAAAATGTTAAGCCGTGACCAATGCTTGTTCTTGACCGCCGTTGCCTTGTCTTTTTGCCCGGCGCTCACTTGGGTGGGTGCGCTTCCGTTTGCGGGCGGACTCGTTTCTTTGGGCGCACATGTGCCGGGCTCCCAAGGGGAGCTCAAAACGTTAAGCCGTGACCAATTCTTGTTCTTCTCCGCCGTTGCCTTGTCTTTTTGCCGTGCGCTCACTTGGGTGGGCGCGCTTCCGTTTGCGGGCGGACTCCTTTCTCTGGGCGCACATGTGTCGGGCTCCCAAGGGAAGCTCAAAACGTTAAGCCGTGACCAATTCTTGTTCTTCTCCGCCGTTCCCTTGTCTTTTTGCCGTTCGCTCACTCGGGTGGGCGCGCTTCCGTTTGCCGGCGGACTCGTTTCTTTTGGCGCACCTGTGCCGGGCTCGCAAGGCGAGCTCAAAACGTTATGCCGTGACCAATCCTCGTTCTTGTCCGCTGTTGCCTTGTCTTTTTGCCGGGCGCTCACTTGGGTGGGCGCGCTTCCGTTTGCCGGTGGACTCGTTTCTTTGGGCACACAAGTGCCGGCCTCCCAATGCGAGCCGCTTCTTGGGCGCCCATGTGCCGTGCTTCCAACCCGAGCTCAAAACGTTAAGCCGTGACCGATCCTCTTTCTTGTCTTCCCCTGCCTTGTTCTTTTGCCGGGCGCTCCCTTGGTGGGCGCGCTTGCGTTGGCATTCGGACTCGTTTGTTCGGGCGCATTTGTGTCGTGCTCCCAATGCGAGCCGCTCCATGGGTGCCCATGGGCCGTGCTTCCAACCCGAGCTGAAAACGTTAAGCCCTGACCGATCCTCGTTCTTGTCTTCCGCCGCGTTGTATTTTTGCCGGGCGCTCACTTGGTGGGCGCGCTTGCGTTGGCATTCGGACTCGTTTCTTTGGGCGCACTTGTGCCGTGCTCCCAACGCGAGCCGCTCCTTGGGCGCCCATCTGCCGTGCTCCCAATGCGAGCTGCTCCTTGGGCGCCCATCTGCCTTGTGCTTCCAATGCGAGCTGTGGCATGCTTCCAACGCGAGCTGCGGCGTGCTCCCAATGCGAGCTGCGCCTTGTGCTTCCAACGCGAGCTGCGGCGTGCTCCCAATGCGAGCTGCGCCTTGTGCTTCCAACGCGAGCTGCGGCGTGCTCCCAATGCGAGCTGCGCCTTGTGCTTCCAACGCGAGCTGCGGCGTGCTCCCAATGCGAGCTGCGCCTTGTGCTTCCAACGCGAGCTGCGGCGTGCTCCCAATGCGAGCTGCGCCTTGTGCTTCCAACGCGAGCTGCGGCGTGCTCCCAATGCGAGCTGCGCCTTGTGCTTCCAACGCGAGCTGCGGCGTGCTCCCAACACGAGCTTGTGGCGTGCTCCCAATGCGAGCTGCTTCTTGGGCGCCCATCTGCCTTGTGCTCCCAACGCGAGCTGTGGCGTGCTTCCAACCCGAGCTGTGGCGTGCTCCCAATGCGAGCTGCTCGTTGGGCGCCCATCCGCCTTGTGCTTCCAACCCGAGCTGAAAACGTTAAGCCGTGACCGATCCGCGTTCTTGTCTTCCGTTGGCTTGTCTTTTTTCCGGGCGCTCACTTGGTGGGCGCGCTTGCGGTGGCGTGCTCCCAATGCGAGCTGCTCCTTGGGCGCCCACCTGCCTTTTGCTTCCAACCCGAGCTGAAAACGTTAAGCCGTGACCGATCCGCGTTCTTGTCTTCCGTTGGCTTGTCTTTTTGCCGGGCGCTCACTTGGTGGGCGCGCTTGCAGTGGCGTGCTCCCAATGCGAGCTGCTCCTTGGGCGCCCATCTGCCTTGTGCTCCCAACCCGAGCTGAAAACGTTAAGCCGTGACCGATCCTCGTCCTTGTCTTCCGCTGGCTTGTCTTTTTGCCGGGCGCTCACTTGGTGGGCGCGCTTGCGGTGGCGTGCTCCCAATGCGAGCTGCTCCTTGGGCGCCCATCTGCCTTGTGCTTCCAACCCGAGCTGTGACGTGCTCCCAATGCGAGCTGCTCCTTCGGCGCCCCTCTGCCTTGTGCTTCCAAACCGAGCTGTGGCGTGCTCCCAATGCGAGCTGCTTCTTGGGCGCCCATCTCCCTTGTGCTTCCAACCCGAGCTGTGGCGTGCTTCCAACCCGAGCCGTGGCGTGCTCCCAATGCGAGCTGCGCCTTGGGCGCCCATCTGCCTTGTGCTTCCAACCCGAGCTGTGGCGTGCTTCCAACCCGAGCTGTGGCGTGCTCCCAATGCGAGCTGCTCCTTGGGCGCCCGTCTGCCTCGTGCTTCCAACCCGAGCTGAAAAACGTTAAACCGTGACCGATCCTCGTTCTTGTCGTCCGCTGGCTTGTCTTTTTGCCGGGCGCTCACTTGGTGGGTGCGTTTCGTGCGAAGGGTGGTGCGGTGAACGCGCTGCTTGTCGGGTCTACCTGAAAATTGGCCTCGGGTCATTCGTAGGGTGGTCGGCTTGCGGTGTGTTGCCGTGTCCGCTTGGTAGCGCATGAGCAGTATTGACGGCAACGCTCATCTTGGGAAGGCACGGTGCAACACCGCAAGTGGTGCTTCTGTGGCTCCCAACGAGGGCTTGCTTCTTCGGTTGTTGGGTCCAAGATTTTCGGTTAAGTTACTTCGATGATGCCTATCACGCATTTCTCTTTCGGTGGAAGTGTCCTTTCGTGTGAAGGGTGGTGCGGTGAATGTGCTGCTTGTCGGGTCTGCTTGAAAATTGGCCTCGGGCCATTCGTAGGGCGGTCGACTTGCGGTGTGTTGCCGTGTCCGCTTGGTAGCGCATGAGCAGTATTGATGGCAACGCTCATCTTGGGAAGGCACGGTGCCAACACCGCAAGTGGTGCTTCTGTGGCTTGCTGTGGCTCCCAACGAGGGCTTGCTTCGTCGGTTGTTGGGTCCAAGATTTTCGGTTAAGTTACTTCGATGATGCCTATCACGCATTTCTCTTTCGGTGGAAGTGTCGTTTCGTGTGAAGGGTGGTGCGGTGAATGTGCTGTCTGCCGGGTCTGCTCGAAAAATGGCCTCGGGTCATTCGTAGGGCGGTCGGCTTGCAGTGTGTTGCCGTATCCGCTTGGTAGCGCATGAGCAGTATTGATGGCAACGCTCATCTTGGGAAGGCACTGGCAAACGAAGCCACACCAACACCGCAAGTGGTGCTCTGGTGGCTTGCTGTGGCTCCCAACGAGGGCTTGCGTCTTTGGTCTTCTTTCGGTTGCTGGGTCCAAGCTTTTCGGTTAAGTGCCTTCGATGATGCCTATCACGCACTTCTCTGCCGGTGGAAGTGTCATTTCGTGTGAAGGGTGGTGCGGCGAATGCTTTGTCTGCCGGGTCTGCCTGAAAATTGGCCTTGGGTCATTCGTAGGGCGGTCGGCTTGCAGTGTGTTGCCGTCTCTGCTTGGTAGCGCATGAGCAGTATGTCTGTTACGTGACTTCGACGACGCCTATCGTGCACTTCTCCATCGGTGGAAGTGTCATTTCGTGTGAAGGGCGGTGCGGTGAATGCGTCGCATGCCGGGTCTGCCTGAAAACTGGCCTCGGGTCATTTGTAGGGCGGTCGGCTTGCGGTGTGTTGCCGTCTCCGCTTGGTAGCGCATGAGCAGTGTTGAGGGCGATGCTCGTCCCGGGATGGCACGGCAGAACAGACCTCATTTCCTCCCAAGCGGTGGTGTTTTGGGGCATTTTGTCTTCTCCCGACAAGGGCTTGCATCTTTGCCTTCTCTCGGATTACTTGTCCCTCCCGGTTGCCGGATCCAAGTGTCCAAGATG
>BSBM01002286.1:70000-82500 GCA_027924585.1 Larix kaempferi | reverse complement strand
GCGCGCGGGGGAAAAAAAATTTGGCTAAGTCGCGGAGGAAGTTGGGGTTTCCCGGCGCGCGCGCGGGGAAAAAAAAATTTGGCTAAGTCGCGGAGGAAGTTGGGGTTTCCCGGCGCGCGCGCGGGGAAAAAAAAATTTGGCTAAGTCGCGGAGGAAGTTGGGGTTTCCCGTCGCGCGCAGCGGGGAAAAAAAAATTTGGCTAAGTCGCGGAGGAAGTTGGGGTTTCCCGGCGCGCGCGCGGGGAAAAAAAAAGTTTGTCGAAGTCGCGGAGGAAGTTGGGGTTTCCCGGCGCGCGCGCGGGGAAAAAAAAATTTGGCGAAGTCGCGGAGGAAGTTGGGGTTTCCCGGCGCGCGCGCGGGAAAAAAAAAATTTGGCGAAGTCGCGGAGGAAGTTGGGGTTTCCCGGCGCGCGCGCGGGAAAAAAAAAATTTGGCTAAGTCGCGGAGGAAGTTGGGGTTTCCCGGCGCACGCGCGGGAAAAAAAAAATTTGGCTAAGTCACGGAGGAAGTTGGGGTTTCCCGGCGCACGCCGCGGGGAAAAAAAACGGGGCTAAGTCGCGGGGAAGGTTACGGTTTCCCGGCGCGCACCGCGGGGAAAGTTGGGGTTTCCCGGCGCACACCGCGGGGAAGGTTACGGTTTCCCGGCGCGCACCGCGGGGAAAGTTGGGGTTTCCCGGCGCACACCGCGGGGAAAAAAAAACGGGGCTAAGTCGCGGGGAAAGTTGGGGTTTCCCGGCACACGCCGCGGGGAAAAAATATTGGGCTAAGTCGCGGTTTCCCGGCGCGCGCCGCGGGGAAAAAAAAGGGGCCAAGTCGCGGGGAAAGTTGGGGTTTCCCGGCGCATGCTCGGGATGGGAACCGATCGCGAAGTCGGGACGGACCGAAGACGCGCAGGCTGCGGAAGTGGAACGAAGGCGCGCGGCTTGCGGAATACTTGGACCGATGACGCGCGGATCGCGGACCGGAGGCCGTTTGATGGTACGTCGGTGCGGAGTTGACGTGGGTGCCAAGCAAGGGTGCGCCCAAGGTGGGGTCGCACCCTCCCGCACGGCATCATATAAAAAGGCTAAGGCGAGAAGCCAAGAAGGTAGCTGCAACTAAGTTGGAAATTCGGGTAAGGGGGAAGTTCGGAGCTAGGGAGGCTATCCGACCTCTGTCCGTCCGCACGGTCTCTTCCGGCGAAGTCCGGCCGCAGCAAGGTGCTGCTACAGCGCAGAATTTGGCAGGTTCGCACACAGTGCGGTTGCACAGTGAGACATTTCCGCGGCAGCAGCAAGGGTTTGCAGCAGCGGGAAGTTTCAGGAGTTAGACGCATGTTGGAAGGGTTAACTCTCTCTTTGTATTTTGTATGTCTATTGTAAGGCGTGCTGCTTGTTGGGCACACGCCGGAGCTCTGCTAGGGAAACTCCACCTGTTGTAAACGATTGATTATACAAAGCTTAAGGGTTGATGGTTTGGAAACCCCAGCTTATACTTGCGTGTGCTATTTACTCGATGTTCATGCATACGTAAAATTGGCTAAGTGTGGATGCGGTAGGAACATGTTAACTGTTATAAACAAGTAAACGAAGTTGCGAGTGTTAAGTTGAAAAGTTTCCGCAGGTTAGGCGTAGTCTGCTGGTGCGACGCTTGAGTTGGCCACGCCCTCAAGTCGTTCCCAGGCAGTGCCGCACACCACATTTGGACGCTGGTGACTAGCGAAAAAGCGTGGCTCTGACACATAGTGTCACGGCCGCGCTTTCTGCACGGCACTCACACTTGCATGGGAGCCTTGCGCTCCCGCCCAAGAGGCTGGCTTGGGCGCCCGGTCGGGCAAAGCGACGATCGGCTGCAAGGAGACTTAGCGAGGAAGGAAAGCTACCCGGAGACGGAACGATGAGTGGGGTGCGTGGACCTAGCCCGGGCGCACTCCCACCGAAGACGCCCACACAACACTTCGGCGCATGGCAAGCCCGAGAGTGGGGCGCGGCTGCACGCTGGCAAGAAACGGGGCGCACCCTTGGACCGCTGGACACACTCAAGTGTTGGAGTAGTGGCGCGTTGGCCAAGCGCCCACGCACTCCGCGGAGCAGCGCCCAAACGGACCGGCACTCGACGCAGCAAGCCAAAGCGATGGGCGGAAGGGAAGGTGGACCGGACGCCAGCGGAAGAACGAACTCGGGTTCGCAGCCAAGAAACGAGCTCGGGTTCGCATCCCAGAAATGAGCTCGGGTTGGAAGCCAAGAAAGGAGCTCGGGTTGGGAGCCACGGCAGAGAGCTCGGGTCGGGAGCCAAGGGACGACGCCCAACAAAATGGACCGAAACGCGCGGATTGCGGGGGACTTGGACCAAGACCCTTTCAAATGGCACGTCGGCGGGAGGCTGACGTGGGCGCCAAGCAAGGGTGCGCCCAGGGTGGGGCCGCACCCTCCCACACGGCACCATGTATATAGGCTTAAGGCCAAAACGAAGGAGGGGGCGTTCAAGCAAGGAATTTCGGACAAGGCAAGGAGACGCAGAGCTAGGGAGGCAGTCCAAGCTCTGTTCTCGCGCACGGTCCGTTCCAGCAGAATCCGGCTGCAGCAGGGTTGCGGAAGAGGCAGAACTTGGCAGGTTTTGCACCCGTTCCGGTTGCACAGTGAGACAGTTCGGCAGCATACGCGGGTTGCAGAAGTCGACGGTCCCATGGAGTTGGGACGCCCGAGCAGGGGGCAGCTCTGTCATTCTGTAATTTCTATATCTGTTGTAAGGCGTGTTGCTGGTTTGGCTCACGCCGGAGATCTGCCGAGTTTTAGGGCAACTCCGCTTGCCGTAAACAATTGATTATACAAACGATAAACGGGCTGGCCGGTTTGGCAACCCCAACTTATTCCCGCGTCGTGTTTTACTTGCGTATTGCACTCGCTGATAATTGGCTAAGTGTTGATGCTGTCTGTCGTAAACGTGCTTATGAGTTAAACGAGTAAACTGTCAAGCCGAAAAGCTTCCGCGGGTTTAGGCGTAGTCTGCCGGTGCAACGTTTGAGCTGGTCTCACCCTCAAGACGTTCCCGGGAAGTGCCGCACACCACAGTTAGTCGCTTGAGACAAGCCAGAAATTGTGGCTGTGACACATAGCCCATGCGGCACTTCCTGGGGCGAAACCAGCCCGGCAGGCCACACCCAACCCGCGGATTGCCCACGCCTCATCTCTTTAACAGTTCCTTGCTTAGCCTTTTTTTCTTGATGTGCACTTCCTACAGTAAACGCATGCCAAACACAAGAGCAAGAGATAAATGCATAGGAGGGTGGCACTCCAAACTCGGACGTGCCTAACACCCCTTTTGCAATATTCATGGTTCAAAGAGACTTTACATATAACATCGGAGGGCTGCCACATCCCGGCACCTCATCCGTGAGCCTGCCACACTGGGCAGCTCAAGATACAACATCAACTGATGGGCAATCGGCCAGTGTCCAGGCTCTACCGCAGTAGCATCCACGGTCTGCATCCGCACTCTGTCTCTGTTGCACTCCGTCGCAAGCCTCCCGGCTTCCTATCGTCCGTCCCAGTCTGGGAAACCACTTCGGCATGCTGCCGTCCGTCTGCAGCCTTGCCTGCAACGATACCGCTGTCCTTCCGCAGCATCTGCCAACCAACTGGGCGCACTCTCTCTCGTCTAACCATGCCCAAGAGAGCCCCCACAAGACCGATGTCCGTCTGCAGTCCTGTCCGCACCGCACCGCTGTCTTCCGCAGACTAGGCTGACTGCCACACGTCTAAGTCCCGGCAGAAACTTAGACTTCGCACAGGCACCTCCCATGAGGCCAGCCGCAGGCAAAGCACCTCCACGTACTGTGGCATTCCTCCTGCGCTGCGGATCCTTACCTCGTTGCAGAGGGAACTTCTGGAACCGTGCACGAGCTGCTTTCTCCGGAAAGTGTGCCCTCCTCTGGAGCTTTCGGAGGACGGGCACGCCCTGCGTGTGCCTCAGGCCCCAACCTCGGTTGAATTGAACCGCTTGGATCGATCGAACCGGCACCGTTGTCCGCTTCACCTCTCCGTGCTCTTGGACCTTTAAATATCCACTGAGGAATTCCCGGGTTTCAAGGCCACGTATATCGGAAGTGCCCAACTCTAATAAGATCCATTGTAGCCGAAAAGAGAGTAAGGAGACCCATATCCGGACATCTAAGGGAGCTCGAACACCAATGAGAAATTTTGAAGACAAGATGGGTGTCAATGCATGCATACCCAACACAGGTAGTACTACGAGAACATCTTTGAAGGAACCTTGAACAAAATTAAGACAGGCGCCTTTTCCGCGGGCCAACCTGCTTCCTTTATTCTTGGTTGCTCCCCATCACTTGACTCATCCGCTCCCAGGTCGAGCTCCTCCTCGGGCGCACATGCGGCGGGCTCCCAAGGCGAGCTCAAAACGTTAAGCCGTGACCGATTCTTGTTCTTGTCTTCCACTTCCTTGTCTTGTTGCCGGGCGCTCACTTGGTGGGCGCGCTTGCGCTTGCCGGCGGACTCGTTTCTTTGGGCGCACGTGTGCGGGGCTCCCAAGGCGAGCTCAAAATGTTGCTGAGACGCGACCGGTTCTTGTTCTTATCTTCCGCCGCCTTCTCTTTTTGCCGGCGGACTCGTTTCTTTGGGCGCACCTCCGCCGGTCTTCCAAGTCGAGCTCCTCCTTGGGTGCAAATGTGCCGGCCTCCCAAGGCGAGCTCAAAACGTTGCTAGGACGTGACCGATTCGTGTTCTTCTCTTCCGTTGCCTTGTCTTTTTGCCGGGCGCTCACTTGGGTGGGCGTGCTTCCGTTTGCCGGCGGACTCGTTCCTTCGGGCGCACATGCGTCGGGCTCCCAAGGCGAGCTCAAAACGTTAAGACGTGACCGATGCCTGTCCTTGTCCGCCGTTGCCTTTTCTTTTTGCCGGGCGCTGACTTCGGCGGGCGCGCTTCCCTTTTCTGGAGATGGAGTTGTTTCTTAGGGCGCACATGTGCCTGGCTCCCAAGGCGATCTCAAAACGTTGAGCCGTGACCGATTCTTGTTCTTGTCCGTCGTTGGCTTGTCTTTTTGCCGGGCGCTCACTTGGGTGGGCGCGATTCCGTTTGCCGGCGGACTCGTTTCTTTGGGCGCACATGGGCCGGGCTCCCAAGGCGAGCTCAAAACGTTAAGCCGTGACCTGTCCTTGTTCTTGTCCGCCGTTGGCCTGTCTTTTTGCCGGGCGCTCACTTGGGTGGGCGCTCTTCCGTTCGCCGCCGGACTCGTTTCCTTGGGCTCACGCGTGCCGGGCTCCTAAGGCGAGCTCAAAACGTTAAGCCGTGACCGATTCTTGTTCTTGTCCGCCGTTGCCCCGTGTCTTTGCCGGGCGATCACTTGGGTGGGCGCGCATCCGTTTGCCGGCGGACTCGTTTCTTTGGGCGCACATGTGAAGGGCTCCCAGGGCGAGCTCAAAACGTTACGCCGTGACCAATTCTTGTTCCTGTCCGCCGTTGCCTTGTCTTTTTGCCGGGCGCTCGCTTGGGTGGGCGCGCTTCCGTTTGCCGGGGGACTCGTTTCTTTGGGCGCACAGGCGACGGGCTCGCAAGGCGAGCTCAAAACGTTAAGCCCCGACCAATTCTTGTTCTTGTCCACCGTTGCCTTGTCTTGTTGCCGTGCGCTCACTTGGGTGGGCGCGCTTCCGTTTGCCGGAGACGGAGTCGTTTCTTTGGCCGCACATGTGCCGGGCTCCCAAGGCGGGCTCAAAACGTTAAGCCGTGACCAATCCTTGTTCTTGTCCGCCGTTGCCTTGTCTTTTTGCCGGGCGCTCGCTTGGGTGGGCGCGCTTCCGTGTCCCGGCGGACTCGTTTCTTTGGGCGCACATGTGAAGGGCTCCCAGGGCGAGCTCAAAACGTTAAGCCGTGACCAATTCTTGTTCTTGTCCGCCGTTTCCTTGTCTCTTTGCCGGGCGCTCACTTGGGTGGGCGCGCTTCCGTTTGCCGGGGGACTCGTTTCTTTGGGCGCGCAGGTGACGGGCTCCCAAGGCGAGCTCAAAACGTTAAGCCGTGACCAATTCTTGTTCTTGTCCGCCGTTGCCTTGTCTTGTTGCCGTGCGCTGACTTGGGTGGGCGCGCTTCCGTCTGCCGGAGATGGAGTCGTTCCTTTGGGCGCACATGTGCCGGGCTCCCAAGGCGGCCTCAAAACATTAAGCCGCGAGCAATTCTTGTTCTTGTCCGCCGTTGCCTTGTGTATTTTTGCCGGGCGCTCGCTTGGGTGGGAGCGCTTCCGTTTGCCGGCGGACTCGTTTCATTGGGCTCACATGTGCCGGGCTCCCAAGGAGAGCTCAAAATGTTAAGCCGTGGCCGATTCTTGTTCTTGTCCGTCGTTGGCCTGTGCTTTTGCCGGGCGCGCACTTGGGTGGGCACGCTTCCGTTTGCCGGCGGACTCGTTTCCTTGGGCTCACGTGTGCCGGGCTCCCGAGGCGAGCTCAAAACGTTAGGCCGTGACCAATTCTTGTTCTTGTCCGCCGTTGCCTTGTCTTGTTTCCGTGCGCTCGCTTGGGTGGGCACGCTTCCGTTTGCCGGCGGAGTCGTTTCTTTGGGCTCACGTGTGCCGGGCTCCCAAGGCGAGCTCAAAACGTTAAGCCGTGACCAATTCTTGTTCTTGTCCGCCGTTGCCTTAGCTTTTTCCCGGGCGCTCACTTGGGTGGGCGCGCTTCCGTTTGCCGGCGGACTCGTTTCTTCGGGCGGCACATGTGCCGGGCTCCCAAGGCGAGCCCAAAACGTTAAGCCGTGACCAATTCTTGTTCTTGTGCGCCGTTGCCTTGTCCTTTTGCCGGGCGCTCACTTGGGTGGGCGCGCTTCCGTTTGCCGGCGGACTCGTTTCTTCCTTGGGCGCACACGTGCCGGGCTCCCAAGGCGAGCTCAAAACGTTAAGCCGTGACCAATGCTTGTCCTTGTCTGCCGTTGCCTTGTCTTTTTTCCGGGCGCTCACTCGGGTGGGCGCGCTTCCGCTTGCCGCCGGACTCGTTTCTTTGGGCGCACATGTGCCGGGCTCCCAAGGCGAGCTCAAAACGTTAAGCCGTGACCAATTCCTGTTCTTGTCCGCCGTTGCCTTGTCTTTTTGCCGGGCGCTCACTTGGGTGGGCGCGCTTCCGTTTGCCGACGGGCTCGTTTCCTTGGGCGCACATGTGCCGGGCTCGCAAGGCGGGCTCAAAACGTTAAGCCGTGACCAATGCTTGTTCTTGTCCGCCGTTGCCTTGTCTTTTTGCCCGGCGCTCACTTGGGTGGGTGCGCTTCCGTTTGCGGGCGGACTCGTTTCTTTGGGCGCACATGTGCCGGGCTCCCAAGGGGAGCTCAAAACGTTAAGCCGTGACCAATTCTTGTTCTTCTCCGCCGTTGCCTTGTCTTTTTGCCGTGCGCTCACTTGGGTGGGCGCGCTTCCGTTTGCGGGCGGAGTCGTTTCTTTGGGCGCACATGTGTCGGGCTCCCAAGGGGAGCTCAAAACGTTAAGCCGTGACCAATTCTTGTTCTTCTCCGCCGTTCCCTTGTCTTTTTGCCGTGCGCCCACTTCGGTGGGTGCACTTCCGTTTGCCGCCGGACTCGTTCCTTCGGGCGCACATGTGCCGGGCTCCCAAGGCGAGCTCAAAACGTTAAGCCGTGACCAATCCTTGTTCTTGTCCGCCGTTGCCTTGTCTTGTTGCCGGGCGCTCACTTGGGTGGGGCCGCTTCCGTTTTCCGGCGGACTCGTTTCCTTGGGCGCACATGTGCCGGGCTCCGAAGGCGAGCTCAAAACGTTAAGCCGTGACCAATGCTTGTCCTTGTCTGCCGTTTCCTTGTCTTTTTGCCGGGCGCTCACTCGGGTGGGCGCGCTTCCGCTTGCCGCCGGACTCGTTTCTTTGGGCGCACATGTGCCGGGCTCCCAAGGCGAGCTCAAAACGTTAGGCCGTGACCAATTCCTGTTCTTGTCCGTCGTTGCCTTGTCTTTTTGCCGGGCGCTCACTTGGGTGGGCGCGCTTCTGTTTGCCGACGGGCTCGTTTCCTTGGGCGCACATGTGCCGGGCTCGCAAGGCGAGCTCAAAATGTTAAGCCGTGACCAATGCTTGTTCTTGACCGCCGTTGCCTTGTCTTTTTGCCCGGCGCTCACTTGGGTGGGTGCGCTTCCGTTTGCGGGCGGACTCGTTTCTTTGGGCGCACATGTGCCGGGCTCCCAAGGGGAGCTCAAAACGTTAAGCCGTGACCAATTCTTGTTCTTCTCCGCCGTTGCCTTGTCTTTTTGCCGTGCGCTCACTTGGGTGGGCGCGCTTCCGTTTGCGGGCGGACTCCTTTCTCTGGGCGCACATGTGTCGGGCTCCCAAGGGAAGCTCAAAACGTTAAGCCGTGACCAATTCTTGTTCTTCTCCGCCGTTCCCTTGTCTTTTTGCCGTTCGCTCACTCGGGTGGGCGCGCTTCCGTTTGCCGGCGGACTCGTTTCTTTTGGCGCACCTGTGCCGGGCTCGCAAGGCGAGCTCAAAACGTTATGCCGTGACCAATCCTCGTTCTTGTCCGCTGTTGCCTTGTCTTTTTGCCGGGCGCTCACTTGGGTGGGCGCGCTTCCGTTTGCCGGTGGACTCGTTTCTTTGGGCACACAAGTGCCGGCCTCCCAATGCGAGCCGCTTCTTGGGCGCCCATGTGCCGTGCTTCCAACCCGAGCTCAAAACGTTAAGCCGTGACCGATCCTCTTTCTTGTCTTCCCCTGCCTTGTTCTTTTGCCGGGCGCTCCCTTGGTGGGCGCGCTTGCGTTGGCATTCGGACTCGTTTGTTCGGGCGCATTTGTGTCGTGCTCCCAATGCGAGCCGCTCCATGGGTGCCCATGGGCCGTGCTTCCAACCCGAGCTGAAAACGTTAAGCCCTGACCGATCCTCGTTCTTGTCTTCCGCCGCGTTGTATTTTTGCCGGGCGCTCACTTGGTGGGCGCGCTTGCGTTGGCATTCGGACTCGTTTCTTTGGGCGCACTTGTGCCGTGCTCCCAACGCGAGCCGCTCCTTGGGCGCCCATCTGCCGTGCTCCCAATGCGAGCTGCTCCTTGGGCGCCCATCTGCCTTGTGCTTCCAATGCGAGCTGTGGCATGCTTCCAACGCGAGCTGCGGCGTGCTCCCAATGCGAGCTGCGCCTTGTGCTTCCAACGCGAGCTGCGGCGTGCTCCCAATGCGAGCTGCGCCTTGTGCTTCCAACGCGAGCTGCGGCGTGCTCCCAATGCGAGCTGCGCCTTGTGCTTCCAACGCGAGCTGCGGCGTGCTCCCAATGCGAGCTGCGCCTTGTGCTTCCAACGCGAGCTGCGGCGTGCTCCCAATGCGAGCTGCGCCTTGTGCTTCCAACGCGAGCTGCGGCGTGCTCCCAACACGAGCTTGTGGCGTGCTCCCAATGCGAGCTGCTTCTTGGGCGCCCATCTGCCTTGTGCTCCCAACGCGAGCTGTGGCGTGCTTCCAACCCGAGCTGTGGCGTGCTCCCAATGCGAGCTGCTCGTTGGGCGCCCATCCGCCTTGTGCTTCCAACCCGAGCTGAAAACGTTAAGCCGTGACCGATCCGCGTTCTTGTCTTCCGTTGGCTTGTCTTTTTTCCGGGCGCTCACTTGGTGGGCGCGCTTGCGGTGGCGTGCTCCCAATGCGAGCTGCTCCTTGGGCGCCCACCTGCCTTTTGCTTCCAACCCGAG
The DNA here is from genome assembly GCA_027924585.1 of Larix kaempferi. Taxonomy (NCBI): domain Eukaryota; kingdom Viridiplantae; phylum Streptophyta; class Pinopsida; order Pinales; family Pinaceae; genus Larix; species Larix kaempferi. The sequence continues at coordinate 72,872 of BSBM01002286.1, read as the reverse complement.
CTGAAAACGTTAAGCCGTGACCGATCCGCGTTCTTGTCTTCCGTTGGCTTGTCTTTTTGCCGGGCGCTCACTTGGTGGGCGCGCTTGCAGTGGCGTGCTCCCAATGCGAGCTGCTCCTTGGGCGCCCATCTGCCTTGTGCTCCCAACCCGAGCTGAAAACGTTAAGCCGTGACCGATCCTCGTCCTTGTCTTCCGCTGGCTTGTCTTTTTGCCGGGCGCTCACTTGGTGGGCGCGCTTGCGGTGGCGTGCTCCCAATGCGAGCTGCTCCTTGGGCGCCCATCTGCCTTGTGCTTCCAACCCGAGCTGTGACGTGCTCCCAATGCGAGCTGCTCCTTCGGCGCCCCTCTGCCTTGTGCTTCCAAACCGAGCTGTGGCGTGCTCCCAATGCGAGCTGCTTCTTGGGCGCCCATCTCCCTTGTGCTTCCAACCCGAGCTGTGGCGTGCTTCCAACCCGAGCCGTGGCGTGCTCCCAATGCGAGCTGCGCCTTGGGCGCCCATCTGCCTTGTGCTTCCAACCCGAGCTGTGGCGTGCTTCCAACCCGAGCTGTGGCGTGCTCCCAATGCGAGCTGCTCCTTGGGCGCCCGTCTGCCTCGTGCTTCCAACCCGAGCTGAAAAACGTTAAACCGTGACCGATCCTCGTTCTTGTCGTCCGCTGGCTTGTCTTTTTGCCGGGCGCTCACTTGGTGGGTGCGTTTCGTGCGAAGGGTGGTGCGGTGAACGCGCTGCTTGTCGGGTCTACCTGAAAATTGGCCTCGGGTCATTCGTAGGGTGGTCGGCTTGCGGTGTGTTGCCGTGTCCGCTTGGTAGCGCATGAGCAGTATTGACGGCAACGCTCATCTTGGGAAGGCACGGTGCAACACCGCAAGTGGTGCTTCTGTGGCTCCCAACGAGGGCTTGCTTCTTCGGTTGTTGGGTCCAAGATTTTCGGTTAAGTTACTTCGATGATGCCTATCACGCATTTCTCTTTCGGTGGAAGTGTCCTTTCGTGTGAAGGGTGGTGCGGTGAATGTGCTGCTTGTCGGGTCTGCTTGAAAATTGGCCTCGGGCCATTCGTAGGGCGGTCGACTTGCGGTGTGTTGCCGTGTCCGCTTGGTAGCGCATGAGCAGTATTGATGGCAACGCTCATCTTGGGAAGGCACGGTGCCAACACCGCAAGTGGTGCTTCTGTGGCTTGCTGTGGCTCCCAACGAGGGCTTGCTTCGTCGGTTGTTGGGTCCAAGATTTTCGGTTAAGTTACTTCGATGATGCCTATCACGCATTTCTCTTTCGGTGGAAGTGTCGTTTCGTGTGAAGGGTGGTGCGGTGAATGTGCTGTCTGCCGGGTCTGCTCGAAAAATGGCCTCGGGTCATTCGTAGGGCGGTCGGCTTGCAGTGTGTTGCCGTATCCGCTTGGTAGCGCATGAGCAGTATTGATGGCAACGCTCATCTTGGGAAGGCACTGGCAAACGAAGCCACACCAACACCGCAAGTGGTGCTCTGGTGGCTTGCTGTGGCTCCCAACGAGGGCTTGCGTCTTTGGTCTTCTTTCGGTTGCTGGGTCCAAGCTTTTCGGTTAAGTGCCTTCGATGATGCCTATCACGCACTTCTCTGCCGGTGGAAGTGTCATTTCGTGTGAAGGGTGGTGCGGCGAATGCTTTGTCTGCCGGGTCTGCCTGAAAATTGGCCTTGGGTCATTCGTAGGGCGGTCGGCTTGCAGTGTGTTGCCGTCTCTGCTTGGTAGCGCATGAGCAGTATGTCTGTTACGTGACTTCGACGACGCCTATCGTGCACTTCTCCATCGGTGGAAGTGTCATTTCGTGTGAAGGGCGGTGCGGTGAATGCGTCGCATGCCGGGTCTGCCTGAAAACTGGCCTCGGGTCATTTGTAGGGCGGTCGGCTTGCGGTGTGTTGCCGTCTCCGCTTGGTAGCGCATGAGCAGTGTTGAGGGCGATGCTCGTCCCGGGATGGCACGGCAGAACAGACCTCATTTCCTCCCAAGCGGTGGTGTTTTGGGGCATTTTGTCTTCTCCCGACAAGGGCTTGCATCTTTGCCTTCTCTCGGATTACTTGTCCCTCCCGGTTGCCGGATCCAAGTGTCCAAGATGTTGCCTTCCATGCACTTCCCCGCCGATGGAAGTGTCATTTCGTGCGATGGTTGGTGCGGCTCCACTTGATAGCGCATGAGCCTTAACGTCGGCAATGCTCCCCCTTGGGAAGGCATGGGTAAACAAAAACCCATTTCAACCGCAAGTGTGGCTTGTTGCACGTTTGGTCTCCTTTCGCGTATCTTTGTCCCTCCCGGTTGTCGGTTAAATTAACTACGGCGGTGTTTCCTATCATGCACTTCTCCACTGGTGGAAGTGTCATTTCCGTGCGAAGGGTGGTGCGGTGAGTGCGTTGTTTGTCGGGTCTGCTTGAAAATTGGCCTTGGGCCATTTGTAGGGCGGTCGACTCTCAGCGTGCCGTCGATTCACTCGGTAACACATGAGCGGTAATGTTGGCAATGCTCATCTTCGGAGGCACCGGAAAACAAAGTCCATTTCCATCGCACATTCGATGTGGAGTTTTGGGGTTTGTGGTGGCTTCGCACGAGGGCTTGCCTTTTCATTGTTGGGCCTTTGTGGAGGCCCGTCTTATTGTGCTTGTACTTATTCCATATTGGTATAACTGTGCATACCGAGACCATTTGTAAGAGCATTGATAGGAATCTTTGGCAGGGGCACATCAACGGTGTGATTCCCCTTCGAAAGCGTTTTTTGAGGCTCAATTGTTTTTGGTGGGCAGTGCGGGGTTTGCCTCGCCGTGTGGGAAAACCACACGGCGAAGCTCTTCTAACTTGCTTTCCATCTTCGGTCGCGTTGGATTTGAGAACTATTTGTTAATGTTGGCCA
>BSBM01002286.1:50000-60000 GCA_027924585.1 Larix kaempferi | reverse complement strand
GGGGAAAAATATATGGGCTAAGTCGGCGGTTTTCCCGGCCTGCGCGCCCGCGGGGAAAAAAAAGGGGCCAAGTCGCGGGGGAAAGTGGGGTTTCCCGGCGCATGCTCGGGATGGGAAACCGATCGCGAAGTCGGGACGGACCGAAGACGCGCAGGCTGCGGAAGTGGAACGAAGGCGCGCGGCTTGCGGAATACTTGGACCGATGACGCGCGGATCGCGGACCGGAGGCCGTTTGATGGTACGCTCGGTGCGGAGTTGACGTGGGTGCCAAGCAAGGGTGCGCCCAAAGGTGGGGTCGCACCCTCCCGCACGGCATCATATAAAAAGGCTAAGGCGAGAAGCCAAGAAGGTAGCTGCAACTAAGTTGGAAATTCGGGTAAGGGGGAAGTTCGGAGCTAGGGAGGCTATCCGACCTCTGTCCGTCCGCACGGTCTCTTCCGGCGAAGTCCGGCCGCAGCAAGGTGCTGCTACAGCGCAGAATTTGGCAGGTTTCGCACACAGTGCGGTTGCACAGTGAGACATTTCCGCGGCAGCAGCAAGGGGTTTGCAGCAGCGGGAAGTTTCAGGAGTTAGACGCATGTTGGAAGGGTTAACTCTCTCTTTGTATTTTGTATGTCTATTGTAAGGCGTGCTGCTTGTTGGGCACACGCCGGAGCTCTGCTAGGGAAACTCCACCTGTTGTAAACGATTGATTATACAAAGCTTAAGGGTTGATGGTTTGGAAACCCCAGCTTATACTTGCGGTGTGCTATTTACTCGATGTTCATGCATACGTAAAATTGGCTAAGTGTGGATGCGGTAGGAACATGTTAACTGTTATAACACAAGTAAACGAAGTTGCGAGGTGTTAAGTTGAAAAGTTTCCGCAGGTTAGGCGTAGTCCTGCTGGTGCGACGCTTGAGTTGGCCACGCCCTCAAGTCGTTCCCAGGCAGTGCCGCACACCACATTTGGACGCTGGTGACTAGCGAAAAAGCGTGGCTCTGACACATAGTGTCACGGCCGCGCTTTCTGCACGGCACTCACACTTGCATGGGAGCCTTGCGCTCCCCGCCCAAGAGGCTGGCTTGGGCGCCCGGTCGGGCAAAGCGACGATCGGCTGCAAGGAGACTTAGCGAGGAAGGAAAGCTACCCGGAGACGGAACGATGAGTGGGGTGCGGTGGACCTAGCCCCGGGCGCACTCCACCGAAGACGCCCACACAACACTTCGGCGCATGGCAAGCCCGAGAGTGGGGCGCGGCTGCACGCTGGCAAGAAACGGGGCGCACCCTTGGACCGCTGGACACACTCAAGTGTTGGAGTAGTGGCGCGTTGGCCAAGCGCCCACGCACTCCGCGGAGCAGCGCCCAAACGGACCGGCACTCGACGCAGCAAGCCAAAGCGATGGGCGGAAGGGAAGGTGGACCGGACGCCAGCGGAAGAACGAACTCGGGTTCGCAGCCAAGAAACGAGCTCGGGTTCGCATCCCAGAAATGAGCTCGGGTTGGAAGCCAAGAAAGGAGCTCGGGTTGGGAGCCACGGCAGAGAGCTCGGGTCGGGAGCCAAGGGACGACGCCCAACAAAATGGACCGAAACGCGCGGATTGCGGGGGACTTGGACCAAGACCCCTTTCAAATGGCACGTCGGCGGGAGGCTGACGTGGGCGCCAAGCAAGGGTGCGCCCCAGGGTGGGGCCGCACCCTCCCACACGGCACCATGTATATAGGCTTAAGGCCAAAACGAAGGATGGGGGGCGTTCAAGCAAGGAATTTCGGACAAGGCAAGGAGACGCAGAGCTAGGGAGGCAGTCCAAGCTCTGTTCTCGCGCACGGTCCGTTCCAGCAGAATCCGGCTGCAGCAGGGTTGCGGAAGAGGCAGAACTTGGGCAGGTTTTGCACCCGTTCCGGTTGCACAGTGAGACAGTTCGGCAGCATACGCGGGTTGCAGAAGTCGACGGGTCCCATGGAGTTGGGACGCTCCGAGCAGGGGGCAGCTCTGTCATTCTGTAATTTCTATATCTGTTGTAAGGCGTGTTGCTGGTTTGGCTCACGCCGGAGATCTGCCGAGTTTTAGGGCAACTCCGCTTGCCGTAAACAATTGATTATACAAACGATAAACGGGCTGGCCGGTTTGGCAACCCCAACTTATTCCCGCGTCGTGTTTTACTTGCGTTATTGCACTCGCTGATAATTGGCTAAGTGTTGATGCTGTCTGTCGTAAACGTGCTTATGAGTTAAACGAGTAAACTGTCAAGCCGAAAAGCTTCCGCGGGGTTTAGGCGTAGTCTGCCGGTGGCAACGTTTGAGCTGGTCCTCACCCTCAAGACGTTCCCGGGAAGTGCCGCACACCACAGTTAGTCGCTTGAGACAAGCCAGAAATTGTGGCTGTGACACATAGCCCATGCGGCACTTCCTGGGGCGAAACCAGCCCGGCAGGCCACACCCAACCCGCGGATTGCCCACGCCTCATCTCTTTAACAGTTCCTTGCTTAGCCTTTTTTCTTGATGTGCACTTCCTACAGTAAACGCATGCCAAACACAAGAGCAAGAGATAAATGCATAGGAGGGTGGCACTCCAAACTCGGACGTGCCTAACACCCCTTTTGCAATATTCATGGTTCAAAGAGACTTTACATATAACATCGGAGGGCTGCCACATCCCGGCACCTCATCCGTGAGCCTGCCACACTGGGCAGCTCAAGATACAACATCAACTGATGGGCAATCGGCCAGTGTCCAGGCTCTACCGCAGTAGCATCCACGGTCTGCATCCGCACTCTGTCTCTGTTGCACTCGTCGCAAGCCTCCCGGCTTCCTATCGTCCGTCCCAGTCTGGGGAAACCCACTTCGGCATGCTGCCGTCCGTCTGCAGCCTTGCGCTGCAACGATACCGCTGTCCTTCCGCAGCATCTGCCAACCAACTGGGCGCACTCTCTCTCGTCTAACCATGCCCAAGAGAGCCCCCCACAAGACCGATGTCCGTCTGCAGTCCCTGTCCGCACCGCACCGCTGTCTTCCGCAGACTAGGCTGACTGCCACACGTCTAAGTCCCTGGCAGAAACTTAGACTTCGCACAGGCACCTCCCATGAGGCCAGCCGCAGGCAAAGCACCTCCACGTACTGTGGCATTCCTCCTGCGCTGCGGATCCTTACCTCGTTGCAGAGGGGAACTTCTGGAACCGTGCACGAGCTGCTTTCTCCGGAAAGTGTGCCCTCCTCTGGAGCTTTCGGAGGACGGGCACGCCCTGCGTGTGCCTCAGGCCCCAACCTCGGTTGAATTGAACCGCTTGGATCGATCGAACCGGCACCGTTGTCCGCTTCACCTCTCCGGTGCTCTTGGACCTTTAAATATCCACTGAGGAATTCCCGGGTTTCAAGGCCACGTATATCGGAAGTGCCCAACTCTAATAAGATCCATTGTAGCCGAAAAGAGAGTAAGGAGACCCATATCCGGACATCTAAGGGAGCTCGAACACCAATGAGAAATTTTGAAGACAAGATGGGTGTCAATGCATGCATACCCAACACAGGTAGTACTACGAGAACATCTTTGAAGGAACCTTGAACAAAATTAAGACAGGCGCCTTTTCCGCGGGCCAACCTGCTTCCTTTATTCTTGGTTGCTCCCCATCACTTGACTCATCCGCTCCCAGGTCGAGCTCCTCCTCGGGCGCACATGCGGCGGGCTCCCAAGGCGAGCTCAAAACGTTAAGCCAGGTGACCGATTCTTGTTCTTGTCTTCCACTTCCTTGTCTTGTTGCCGGCGCTCACTTGGTGGGCGCGCTTGCGCTTGCCGGCGGACTCGTTTCTTTGGGCGCACGTGTGGCGGGGCTCCAAGGCGAGCTCAAAATGTTGCTGAGACGCGACCGGTTCTTGTTCTTATCTTCCGCCGCCTTCTCTTTTTGCCGGCGGACTCGTTTCTTTGGGCGCACCTCCGCCGGTCTTCCAAGTCGAGCTCCTCCTTGGGTGCAAATGTGCCGGCCTCCCAAGGCGAGCTCAAAACGTTGCTAGGACGTGACCGATTCGTGTTCTTCTCTTCCGTTGCCTTGTCTTTTTGCCGGGCGCTCACTTGGGTGGGCGTGCTTCCGTTTGCCGGCGGACTCGTTCCTTCGGGCGCACATGCGTCGGGCTCCCAAGGCGAGCTCAAAACGTTAAGACGTGACCGATGCCTGTCCTTGTCCCGCCGTTGCCTTTTCTTTTTGCCGGGCGCTGACTTCGGCGGGCGCGCTTCCCTTTTCTGGAGATGGAGTTGTTTCTTAGGGCGCACATGTGCCTGGCTCCCAAGGCGATCTCAAAACGTTGAGCCGTGACCGATTCTTGTTCTTGTCCGTCGTTGGCTTGTCTTTTTGCCGGGGCGCTCACTTGGGTGGGCGCGATTCCGTTTGCCGGCGGACTCGTTTCTTTGGGCGCACATGGGCCGGGCTCCCAAGGCGAGCTCAAACGTTAAGCCGTGACCTGTCCTTGTTCTTGTCCGCCGTTGGCCTGTCTTTTTGCCGGGCGCTCACTTGGGTGGGCGCTCTTCCGTTCGCCGCCGGACTCGTTTCCTTGGGCTCACGCGTGCCGGGCTCCTAAGGCGAGCTCAAAACGTTAAGCCGTGACCGATTCTTGTTCTTGTCCGCCGTTGCCCGTGTCTTTGCCGGGCGATCACTTGGGTGGGCGCGCATCCGTTTGCCGGCGGACTCGTTTCTTTGGGCGCACATGTGAAGGGCTCCCAGGGCGAGCTCAAAACGTTACGCCGTGACCAATTCTTGTTCCTGTCCGCCGTTGCCTTGTCTTTTTGCCGGGCGCTCGCTTGGGTGGGCGCGCTTCCGTTTGCCGGGGGACTCGTTTCTTTGGGCGCACAGGCGACGGGCCTCGCAAGGCTGAGCTCAAAACGTTAAGCCCCGACCAATTCTTGTTCTTGTCCACCGTTGCCTTGTCTTGTTGCCGTGCGCTCACTTGGGTGGGCGCGCTTCCGTTTGCCGGAGACGGAGTCGTTTCTTTGGCCGCACATGTGCCGGGCTCCCAAGGCGGGCTCAAAACGTTAAGCCGTGACCAATCCTTGTTCTTGTCCGCCGTTGCCTTGTCTTTTTGCCGGGGCGCTCGCTTGGGTGGGCGCGCTTCCGTGTCCCGGCGGACTCGTTTCTTTGGGCGCACATGTGAAGGGCTCCCAGGGCGAGCTCAAAACGTTAAGCCGTGACCAATTCTTGTTCTTGTCCGCCGTTTCCTTGTCTCTTTGCCGGGCGCTCACTTGGGTGGGCGCGCTTCCGTTTGCCGGGGGACTCGTTTCTTTGGGCGCGCAGGTGACGGGCTCCCAAGGCGAGCTCAAAACGTTAAGCCGGGACCAATTCTTGTTCTTGTCCGCCGTTGCCTTGTCTTGTTGCCGTGCGCTGACTTGGGTGGGCGCGCTTCCGTCTGCCGGAGATGGAGTCGTTCCTTGGGGCGCACATGTGCCGGGCTCCCAAGGCGGCCTCAAAACATTAAGCCGCGAGCAATTCTTGTTCTTGTCCGCCGTTGCCTTGTGTATTTTTGCCGGGCGCTCGCTTGGGTGGGAGCGCTTCCGTTTGCCGGCGGACTCGTTTCATTGGGCTCACATGTGCCGGGCTCCCAAGGAGAGCTCAAAATGTTAAGCCGTGGCCGATTCTTGTTCTTGTCCGTCGTTGGCCTGTGCTTTTGCCGGGCGCGCACTTGGGTGGGCACGCTTCCGTTTGCCGGCGGACTCGTTTCCTTGGGCTCACGTGTGCCGGGCTCCCGAGGGCGAGCTCAAAACGTTAGGCCGTGACCAATTCTTGTTCTTGTCCGCCGTTGCCTTGTCTTGTTTCCGTGCGCTCGCTTGGGTGGGCACGCTTCCGTTTGCCGGCGGAGTCGTTTCTTTGGGCTCACGTGTGCCGGGCTCCCAAGGCGAGCTCAAAACGTTAAGCCTGTGACCAATTCTTGTTCTTGTCCGCCGTTGCCTTAGCTTTTTCCCGGGCGCTCACTTGGGTGGGCGCGCTTCCGTTTGCCGGCGGACTCGTTTCTTCGGGCGGCACATGTGCCGGGCTCCCAAGGCGAGCCCAAAACGTTAAGCCGTGACCAATTCTTGTTCTTGTGCGCCGTTGCCTTGTCCTTTTGCCGGGCGCTCACTTGGGTGGGCGCGCTTCCGTTTGCCGGCGGACTCGTTTCTTCCTTGGGCGCACACGTGCCGGGCTCCCAAGGCGAGCTCAAAACGTTAAGCCGTGACCAATGCTTGTCCTTGTCTGCCGTTGCCTTGTCTTTTTTCCGGGCGCTCACTCGGGTGGGCGCGCTTCCGCTTGCCGCCGGACTCGTTTCTTTGGGCGCACATGTGCCGGGCTCCCAAGGCGAGCTCAAAACGTTAAGCCGTGACCAATTCCTGTTCTTGTCCGCCGTTGCCTTGTCTTTTTGCCGGGGCGCTCACTTGGGTGGGCGCGCTTCCGTTTGCCGACGGGCTCGTTTCCTTGGGCGCACATGTGCCGGGCTCGCAAGGCGGGCTCAAAACGTTAAGCCGTGACCAATGCTTGTTCTTGTCCGCCGTTGCCTTGTCTTTTTGCCCGGCGCTCACTTGGGTGGGTGCGCTTCCGTTTGCGGGCGGACTCGTTTCTTTGGGCGCACATGTGCCGGGCTCCCAAGGGGAGCTCAAAACGTTAAGCCGTGACCAATTCTTGTTCTTCTCCGCCGTTGCCTTGTCTTTTTGCCGTGCGCTCACTTGGGTGGGCGCGCTTCCGTTTGCGGGCGGAGTCGTTTCTTTGGGCGCACATGTGTCGGGCTCCCAAGGGGAGCTCAAAACGTTAAGCCGTGACCAATTCTTGTTCTTCTCCGCCGTTCCCTTGTCTTTTTGCCGTGCGCCCACTTCGGTGGGTGCACTTCCGTTTGCCGCCGGACTCGTTCCTTCGGGCGCACATGTGCCGGGCTCCCAAGGCGAGCTCAAAACGTTAAGCCGTGACCAATCCTTGTTCTTGTCCGCCGTTGCCTTGTCTTGTTGCCGGGCGCTCACTTGGGTGGGGCCGCTTCCGTTTTCCGGCGGACTCGTTTCCTTGGGCGCACATGTGCCGGGCTCCGAAGGCGAGCTCAAAACGTTAAGCCGTGACCAATGCTTGTCCTTGTCTGCCGTTTCCTTGTCTTTTTGCCGGGCGCTCACTCGGGTGGGCGCGCTTCCGCTTGCCGCCGGACTCGTTTCTTTGGGCGCACATGTGCCGGGCTCCCAAGGCGAGCTCAAAACGTTAGGCCGTGACCAATTCCTGTTCTTGTCCGTCGTTGCCTTGTCTTTTTGCCGGGCGCTCACTTGGGTGGGCGCGCTTCTGTTTGCCGACGGGCTCGTTTCCTTGGGCGCACATGTGCCGGGCTCGCAAGGCGAGCTCAAAATGTTAAGCCGTGACCAATGCTTGTTCTTGACCGCCGTTGCCTTGTCTTTTTGCCCGGCGCTCACTTGGGTGGGTGCGCTTCCGTTTGCGGGCGGACTCGTTTCTTTGGGCGCACATGTGCCGGGCTCCCAAGGGGAGCTCAAAACGTTAAGCCGTGACCAATTCTTGTTCTTCTCCGCCGTTGCCTTGTCTTTTTGCCGTGCGCTCACTTGGGTGGGCGCGCTTCCGTTTGCGGGCGGACTCCTTTCTCTGGGCGCACATGTGTCGGGCTCCCAAGGGAAGCTCAAAACGTTAAGCCGTGACCAATTCTTGTTCTTCTCCGCCGTTCCCTTGTCTTTTTGCCGTTCGCCTCACTCGGGTGGGCGCGCTTCCGTTTGCCGGCGGACTCGTTTCTTTTGGCGCACCTGTGCCGGGCTCGCAAGGCGAGCTCAAAACGTTATGCCGTGACCAATCCTCGTTCTTGTCCGCTGTTGCCTTGTCTTTTTGCCGGGCGCTCACTTGGGTGGGCGCGCTTCCGTTTGCCGGTGGACTCGTTTCTTTGGGCACACAAGTGCCGGCCTCCCAATGCGAGCCGCTTCTTGGGCGCCCATGTGCCGTGCTTCCAACCCGAGCTCAAAACGTTAAGCCGTGACCGATCCTCTTTCTTGTCTTCCCCTGCCTTGTTCTTTTGCCGGGCGCTCCCTTGGTGGGCGCGCTTGCGTTGGCATTCGGACTCGTTTGTTCGGGCGCATTTGTGTCGTGCTCCCAATGCGAGCCGCTCCATGGGTGCCCATGGGCCGTGCTTCCAACCCGAGCTGAAAACGTTAAGCCCTGACCGATCCTCGTTCTTGTCTTCCGCCGCGTTGTATTTTTGCCGGGCGCTCACTTGGTGGGCGCGCTTGCGTTGGCATTCGGACTCGTTTCTTTGGGCGCACTTGTGCCGTGCTCCCAACGCGAGCCGCTCCTTGGGCGCCCATCTGCCGTGCTCCCAATGCGAGCTGCTCCTTGGGCGCCCATCTGCCTTGTGCTTCCAATGCGAGCTGTGGCATGCTTCCAACGCGAGCTGCGGCGTGCTCCCAATGCGAGCTGCGCCTTGTGCTTCCAACGCGAGCTGCGGCGTGCTCCCAATGCGAGCTGCGCCTTGTGCTTCCAACGCGAGCTGCGGCGTGCTCCCAATGCGAGCTGCGCCTTGTGCTTCCAACGCGAGCTGCGGCGTGCTCCCAATGCGAGCTGCGCCTTGTGCTTCCAACGCGAGCTGCGGCGTGCTCCCAATGCGAGCTGCGCCTTGTGCTTCCAACGCGAGCTGCGGCGTGCTCCCCAACACGAGCTTGTGGCGTGCTCCCAATGCGAGCTGCTTCTTGGGCGCCCATCTGCCTTGTGCTCCCAACGCGAGCTGTGGCGTGCTTCCAACCCGAGCTGTGGCGTGCTCCCAATGCGAGCTGCTCGTTGGGCGCCCATCCGCCCTTGTGCTTCCAACCCGAGCTGAAAACGTTAAGCCGTGACCGATCCGCGTTCTTGTCTTCCGTTGGCTTGTCTTTTTTCCGGGCGCTCACTTGGTGGGCGCGCTTGCGGTGGCGTGCTCCCAATGCGAGCTGCTCCTTGGGCGCCCACCTGCCTTTTGCTTCCAACCCGAGCTGAAAACGTTAAGCCGTGGACCGATCCGCGTTCTTGTCTTCCGTTGGCTTGTCTTTTTGCCGGGCGCTCACTTGGTGGGCGCGCTTGCAGTGGCGTGCTCCCAATGCGAGCTGCTCCTTGGGCGCCCATCTGCCTTGTGCTCCCAACCCGAGCTGAAAACGTTAAGCCGTGACCGATCCTCGTCCTTGTCTTCCGCTGGCTTGTCTTTTTGCCGGGCGCTCACTTGGGTGGGCGCGCTTGCGGTGGCGTGCTCCCAATGCGAGCTGCTCCTTGGGCGCCCATCTGCCTTGTGCTTCCAACCCGAGCTGTGACGTGCTCCCAATGCGAGCTGCTCCTTCGGCGCCCCTCTGCCTTGTGCTTCCAAACCGAGCTGTGGCGTGCTCCCAATGCGAGCTGCTTCTTGGGCGCCCATCTCCCTTGTGCTTCCAACCCGAGCTGTGGCGTGCTTCCAACCCGAGCCGTGGCGTGCTCCAATGCGAGCTGCGCCTTGGGCGCCCATCTGCCTTGTGCTTCCAACCCGAGCTGTGGCGTGCTTCCAACCCGAGCTGTGGCGTGCTCCCAATGCGAGCTGCTCCTTGGGCGCCCGTCTGCCTCGTGCTTCCAACCCGAGCTGAAAAACGTTAAACCGTGACCGATCCTCGTTCTTGTCGTCCGCTGGCTTGTCTTTTTGCCGGGCGCTCACTTGGTGGGTGCGTTTCGTGCGAAGGGTGGTGCGGTGAACGCGCTGCTTGTCGGGTCTACCTGAAAATTGGCCTCGGGTCATTCGTAGGGTGGTCGGCTTGCGGTGTGTTGCCGTGTCCGCTTGGTAGCGCATGAGCAGTATTGACGGCAACGCTCATCTTGGGAAGGCACGGTGCAACACCGCAAGTGGTGCTTCTGTGGCTCCCAACGAGGGCTTGCTTCTTCGGTTGTTGGGTCCAAGATTTTCGGTTAAGTTACTTCGATGATGCCTATCACGCATTTCTCTTTCGGTGGAAGTGTCCTTTCGTGTGAAGGGTGGTGCGGTGAATGTGCTGCTTGTCGGGTCTGCTTGAAAATTGGCCTCGGGCCATTCGTAGGGCGGTCGACTTGC
>BSBM01002286.1:27500-37500 GCA_027924585.1 Larix kaempferi | reverse complement strand
TATTTACTCGATGTTCATGCATACGTAAAATTGGCTAAGTGTGGATGCGGTAGGAACATGTTAACTGTTATAAACAAGTAAACGAAGTTGCGAGTGTTAAGTTGAAAAGTTTCCGCAGGTTAGGCGTAGTCTGCTGGTGCGACGCTTGAGTTGGCCACGCCCTCAAGTCGTTCCCAGGCAGTGCCGCACACCACATTTGGACGCTGGTGACTAGCGAAAAAGCGTGGCTCTGACACATAGTGTCACGGCCGCGCTTTCTGCACGGCACTCACACTTGCATGGGAGCCTTGCGCTCCCGCCCAAGAGGCTGGCTTGGGCGCCCGGTCGGGCAAAGCGACGATCGGCTGCAAGGAGACTTAGCGAGGAAGGAAAGCTACCCGGAGACGGAACGATGAGTGGGGTGCGTGGACCTAGCCCGGGCGCACTCCCACCGAAGACGCCCACACAACACTTCGGCGCATGGCAAGCCCGAGAGTGGGGCGCGGCTGCACGCTGGCAAGAAACGGGGCGCACCCTTGGACCGCTGGACACACTCAAGTGTTGGAGTAGTGGCGCGTTGGCCAAGCGCCCACGCACTCCGCGGAGCAGCGCCCAAACGGACCGGCACTCGACGCAGCAAGCCAAAGCGATGGGCGGAAGGGAAGGTGGACCGGACGCCAGCGGAAGAACGAACTCGGGTTCGCAGCCAAGAAACGAGCTCGGGTTCGCATCCCAGAAATGAGCTCGGGTTGGAAGCCAAGAAAGGAGCTCGGGTTGGGAGCCACGGCAGAGAGCTCGGGTCGGGAGCCAAGGGACGACGCCCAACAAAATGGACCGAAACGCGCGGATTGCGGGGGACTTGGACCAAGACCCTTTCAAATGGCACGTCGGCGGGAGGCTGACGTGGGCGCCAAGCAAGGGTGCGCCCAGGGTGGGGCCGCACCCTCCCACACGGCACCATGTATATAGGCTTAAGGCCAAAACGAAGGAGGGGGCGTTCAAGCAAGGAATTTCGGACAAGGCAAGGAGACGCAGAGCTAGGGAGGCAGTCCAAGCTCTGTTCTCGCGCACGGTCCGTTCCAGCAGAATCCGGCTGCAGCAGGGTTGCGGAAGAGGCAGAACTTGGCAGGTTTTGCACCCGTTCCGGTTGCACAGTGAGACAGTTCGGCAGCATACGCGGGTTGCAGAAGTCGACGGTCCCATGGAGTTGGGACGCCCGAGCAGGGGGCAGCTCTGTCATTCTGTAATTTCTATATCTGTTGTAAGGCGTGTTGCTGGTTTGGCTCACGCCGGAGATCTGCCGAGTTTTAGGGCAACTCCGCTTGCCGTAAACAATTGATTATACAAACGATAAACGGGCTGGCCGGTTTGGCAACCCCAACTTATTCCCGCGTCGTGTTTTACTTGCGTATTGCACTCGCTGATAATTGGCTAAGTGTTGATGCTGTCTGTCGTAAACGTGCTTATGAGTTAAACGAGTAAACTGTCAAGCCGAAAAGCTTCCGCGGGTTTAGGCGTAGTCTGCCGGTGCAACGTTTGAGCTGGTCTCACCCTCAAGACGTTCCCGGGAAGTGCCGCACACCACAGTTAGTCGCTTGAGACAAGCCAGAAATTGTGGCTGTGACACATAGCCCATGCGGCACTTCCTGGGGCGAAACCAGCCCGGCAGGCCACACCCAACCCGCGGATTGCCCACGCCTCATCTCTTTAACAGTTCCTTGCTTAGCCTTTTTTTCTTGATGTGCACTTCCTACAGTAAACGCATGCCAAACACAAGAGCAAGAGATAAATGCATAGGAGGGTGGCACTCCAAACTCGGACGTGCCTAACACCCCTTTTGCAATATTCATGGTTCAAAGAGACTTTACATATAACATCGGAGGGCTGCCACATCCCGGCACCTCATCCGTGAGCCTGCCACACTGGGCAGCTCAAGATACAACATCAACTGATGGGCAATCGGCCAGTGTCCAGGCTCTACCGCAGTAGCATCCACGGTCTGCATCCGCACTCTGTCTCTGTTGCACTCCGTCGCAAGCCTCCCGGCTTCCTATCGTCCGTCCCAGTCTGGGAAACCACTTCGGCATGCTGCCGTCCGTCTGCAGCCTTGCCTGCAACGATACCGCTGTCCTTCCGCAGCATCTGCCAACCAACTGGGCGCACTCTCTCTCGTCTAACCATGCCCAAGAGAGCCCCCACAAGACCGATGTCCGTCTGCAGTCCTGTCCGCACCGCACCGCTGTCTTCCGCAGACTAGGCTGACTGCCACACGTCTAAGTCCCGGCAGAAACTTAGACTTCGCACAGGCACCTCCCATGAGGCCAGCCGCAGGCAAAGCACCTCCACGTACTGTGGCATTCCTCCTGCGCTGCGGATCCTTACCTCGTTGCAGAGGGAACTTCTGGAACCGTGCACGAGCTGCTTTCTCCGGAAAGTGTGCCCTCCTCTGGAGCTTTCGGAGGACGGGCACGCCCTGCGTGTGCCTCAGGCCCCAACCTCGGTTGAATTGAACCGCTTGGATCGATCGAACCGGCACCGTTGTCCGCTTCACCTCTCCGTGCTCTTGGACCTTTAAATATCCACTGAGGAATTCCCGGGTTTCAAGGCCACGTATATCGGAAGTGCCCAACTCTAATAAGATCCATTGTAGCCGAAAAGAGAGTAAGGAGACCCATATCCGGACATCTAAGGGAGCTCGAACACCAATGAGAAATTTTGAAGACAAGATGGGTGTCAATGCATGCATACCCAACACAGGTAGTACTACGAGAACATCTTTGAAGGAACCTTGAACAAAATTAAGACAGGCGCCTTTTCCGCGGGCCAACCTGCTTCCTTTATTCTTGGTTGCTCCCCATCACTTGACTCATCCGCTCCCAGGTCGAGCTCCTCCTCGGGCGCACATGCGGCGGGCTCCCAAGGCGAGCTCAAAACGTTAAGCCGTGACCGATTCTTGTTCTTGTCTTCCACTTCCTTGTCTTGTTGCCGGGCGCTCACTTGGTGGGCGCGCTTGCGCTTGCCGGCGGACTCGTTTCTTTGGGCGCACGTGTGCGGGGCTCCCAAGGCGAGCTCAAAATGTTGCTGAGACGCGACCGGTTCTTGTTCTTATCTTCCGCCGCCTTCTCTTTTTGCCGGCGGACTCGTTTCTTTGGGCGCACCTCCGCCGGTCTTCCAAGTCGAGCTCCTCCTTGGGTGCAAATGTGCCGGCCTCCCAAGGCGAGCTCAAAACGTTGCTAGGACGTGACCGATTCGTGTTCTTCTCTTCCGTTGCCTTGTCTTTTTGCCGGGCGCTCACTTGGGTGGGCGTGCTTCCGTTTGCCGGCGGACTCGTTCCTTCGGGCGCACATGCGTCGGGCTCCCAAGGCGAGCTCAAAACGTTAAGACGTGACCGATGCCTGTCCTTGTCCGCCGTTGCCTTTTCTTTTTGCCGGGCGCTGACTTCGGCGGGCGCGCTTCCCTTTTCTGGAGATGGAGTTGTTTCTTAGGGCGCACATGTGCCTGGCTCCCAAGGCGATCTCAAAACGTTGAGCCGTGACCGATTCTTGTTCTTGTCCGTCGTTGGCTTGTCTTTTTGCCGGGCGCTCACTTGGGTGGGCGCGATTCCGTTTGCCGGCGGACTCGTTTCTTTGGGCGCACATGGGCCGGGCTCCCAAGGCGAGCTCAAAACGTTAAGCCGTGACCTGTCCTTGTTCTTGTCCGCCGTTGGCCTGTCTTTTTGCCGGGCGCTCACTTGGGTGGGCGCTCTTCCGTTCGCCGCCGGACTCGTTTCCTTGGGCTCACGCGTGCCGGGCTCCTAAGGCGAGCTCAAAACGTTAAGCCGTGACCGATTCTTGTTCTTGTCCGCCGTTGCCCCGTGTCTTTGCCGGGCGATCACTTGGGTGGGCGCGCATCCGTTTGCCGGCGGACTCGTTTCTTTGGGCGCACATGTGAAGGGCTCCCAGGGCGAGCTCAAAACGTTACGCCGTGACCAATTCTTGTTCCTGTCCGCCGTTGCCTTGTCTTTTTGCCGGGCGCTCGCTTGGGTGGGCGCGCTTCCGTTTGCCGGGGGACTCGTTTCTTTGGGCGCACAGGCGACGGGCTCGCAAGGCGAGCTCAAAACGTTAAGCCCCGACCAATTCTTGTTCTTGTCCACCGTTGCCTTGTCTTGTTGCCGTGCGCTCACTTGGGTGGGCGCGCTTCCGTTTGCCGGAGACGGAGTCGTTTCTTTGGCCGCACATGTGCCGGGCTCCCAAGGCGGGCTCAAAACGTTAAGCCGTGACCAATCCTTGTTCTTGTCCGCCGTTGCCTTGTCTTTTTGCCGGGCGCTCGCTTGGGTGGGCGCGCTTCCGTGTCCCGGCGGACTCGTTTCTTTGGGCGCACATGTGAAGGGCTCCCAGGGCGAGCTCAAAACGTTAAGCCGTGACCAATTCTTGTTCTTGTCCGCCGTTTCCTTGTCTCTTTGCCGGGCGCTCACTTGGGTGGGCGCGCTTCCGTTTGCCGGGGGACTCGTTTCTTTGGGCGCGCAGGTGACGGGCTCCCAAGGCGAGCTCAAAACGTTAAGCCGTGACCAATTCTTGTTCTTGTCCGCCGTTGCCTTGTCTTGTTGCCGTGCGCTGACTTGGGTGGGCGCGCTTCCGTCTGCCGGAGATGGAGTCGTTCCTTTGGGCGCACATGTGCCGGGCTCCCAAGGCGGCCTCAAAACATTAAGCCGCGAGCAATTCTTGTTCTTGTCCGCCGTTGCCTTGTGTATTTTTGCCGGGCGCTCGCTTGGGTGGGAGCGCTTCCGTTTGCCGGCGGACTCGTTTCATTGGGCTCACATGTGCCGGGCTCCCAAGGAGAGCTCAAAATGTTAAGCCGTGGCCGATTCTTGTTCTTGTCCGTCGTTGGCCTGTGCTTTTGCCGGGCGCGCACTTGGGTGGGCACGCTTCCGTTTGCCGGCGGACTCGTTTCCTTGGGCTCACGTGTGCCGGGCTCCCGAGGCGAGCTCAAAACGTTAGGCCGTGACCAATTCTTGTTCTTGTCCGCCGTTGCCTTGTCTTGTTTCCGTGCGCTCGCTTGGGTGGGCACGCTTCCGTTTGCCGGCGGAGTCGTTTCTTTGGGCTCACGTGTGCCGGGCTCCCAAGGCGAGCTCAAAACGTTAAGCCGTGACCAATTCTTGTTCTTGTCCGCCGTTGCCTTAGCTTTTTCCCGGGCGCTCACTTGGGTGGGCGCGCTTCCGTTTGCCGGCGGACTCGTTTCTTCGGGCGGCACATGTGCCGGGCTCCCAAGGCGAGCCCAAAACGTTAAGCCGTGACCAATTCTTGTTCTTGTGCGCCGTTGCCTTGTCCTTTTGCCGGGCGCTCACTTGGGTGGGCGCGCTTCCGTTTGCCGGCGGACTCGTTTCTTCCTTGGGCGCACACGTGCCGGGCTCCCAAGGCGAGCTCAAAACGTTAAGCCGTGACCAATGCTTGTCCTTGTCTGCCGTTGCCTTGTCTTTTTTCCGGGCGCTCACTCGGGTGGGCGCGCTTCCGCTTGCCGCCGGACTCGTTTCTTTGGGCGCACATGTGCCGGGCTCCCAAGGCGAGCTCAAAACGTTAAGCCGTGACCAATTCCTGTTCTTGTCCGCCGTTGCCTTGTCTTTTTGCCGGGCGCTCACTTGGGTGGGCGCGCTTCCGTTTGCCGACGGGCTCGTTTCCTTGGGCGCACATGTGCCGGGCTCGCAAGGCGGGCTCAAAACGTTAAGCCGTGACCAATGCTTGTTCTTGTCCGCCGTTGCCTTGTCTTTTTGCCCGGCGCTCACTTGGGTGGGTGCGCTTCCGTTTGCGGGCGGACTCGTTTCTTTGGGCGCACATGTGCCGGGCTCCCAAGGGGAGCTCAAAACGTTAAGCCGTGACCAATTCTTGTTCTTCTCCGCCGTTGCCTTGTCTTTTTGCCGTGCGCTCACTTGGGTGGGCGCGCTTCCGTTTGCGGGCGGAGTCGTTTCTTTGGGCGCACATGTGTCGGGCTCCCAAGGGGAGCTCAAAACGTTAAGCCGTGACCAATTCTTGTTCTTCTCCGCCGTTCCCTTGTCTTTTTGCCGTGCGCCCACTTCGGTGGGTGCACTTCCGTTTGCCGCCGGACTCGTTCCTTCGGGCGCACATGTGCCGGGCTCCCAAGGCGAGCTCAAAACGTTAAGCCGTGACCAATCCTTGTTCTTGTCCGCCGTTGCCTTGTCTTGTTGCCGGGCGCTCACTTGGGTGGGGCCGCTTCCGTTTTCCGGCGGACTCGTTTCCTTGGGCGCACATGTGCCGGGCTCCGAAGGCGAGCTCAAAACGTTAAGCCGTGACCAATGCTTGTCCTTGTCTGCCGTTTCCTTGTCTTTTTGCCGGGCGCTCACTCGGGTGGGCGCGCTTCCGCTTGCCGCCGGACTCGTTTCTTTGGGCGCACATGTGCCGGGCTCCCAAGGCGAGCTCAAAACGTTAGGCCGTGACCAATTCCTGTTCTTGTCCGTCGTTGCCTTGTCTTTTTGCCGGGCGCTCACTTGGGTGGGCGCGCTTCTGTTTGCCGACGGGCTCGTTTCCTTGGGCGCACATGTGCCGGGCTCGCAAGGCGAGCTCAAAATGTTAAGCCGTGACCAATGCTTGTTCTTGACCGCCGTTGCCTTGTCTTTTTGCCCGGCGCTCACTTGGGTGGGTGCGCTTCCGTTTGCGGGCGGACTCGTTTCTTTGGGCGCACATGTGCCGGGCTCCCAAGGGGAGCTCAAAACGTTAAGCCGTGACCAATTCTTGTTCTTCTCCGCCGTTGCCTTGTCTTTTTGCCGTGCGCTCACTTGGGTGGGCGCGCTTCCGTTTGCGGGCGGACTCCTTTCTCTGGGCGCACATGTGTCGGGCTCCCAAGGGAAGCTCAAAACGTTAAGCCGTGACCAATTCTTGTTCTTCTCCGCCGTTCCCTTGTCTTTTTGCCGTTCGCTCACTCGGGTGGGCGCGCTTCCGTTTGCCGGCGGACTCGTTTCTTTTGGCGCACCTGTGCCGGGCTCGCAAGGCGAGCTCAAAACGTTATGCCGTGACCAATCCTCGTTCTTGTCCGCTGTTGCCTTGTCTTTTTGCCGGGCGCTCACTTGGGTGGGCGCGCTTCCGTTTGCCGGTGGACTCGTTTCTTTGGGCACACAAGTGCCGGCCTCCCAATGCGAGCCGCTTCTTGGGCGCCCATGTGCCGTGCTTCCAACCCGAGCTCAAAACGTTAAGCCGTGACCGATCCTCTTTCTTGTCTTCCCCTGCCTTGTTCTTTTGCCGGGCGCTCCCTTGGTGGGCGCGCTTGCGTTGGCATTCGGACTCGTTTGTTCGGGCGCATTTGTGTCGTGCTCCCAATGCGAGCCGCTCCATGGGTGCCCATGGGCCGTGCTTCCAACCCGAGCTGAAAACGTTAAGCCCTGACCGATCCTCGTTCTTGTCTTCCGCCGCGTTGTATTTTTGCCGGGCGCTCACTTGGTGGGCGCGCTTGCGTTGGCATTCGGACTCGTTTCTTTGGGCGCACTTGTGCCGTGCTCCCAACGCGAGCCGCTCCTTGGGCGCCCATCTGCCGTGCTCCCAATGCGAGCTGCTCCTTGGGCGCCCATCTGCCTTGTGCTTCCAATGCGAGCTGTGGCATGCTTCCAACGCGAGCTGCGGCGTGCTCCCAATGCGAGCTGCGCCTTGTGCTTCCAACGCGAGCTGCGGCGTGCTCCCAATGCGAGCTGCGCCTTGTGCTTCCAACGCGAGCTGCGGCGTGCTCCCAATGCGAGCTGCGCCTTGTGCTTCCAACGCGAGCTGCGGCGTGCTCCCAATGCGAGCTGCGCCTTGTGCTTCCAACGCGAGCTGCGGCGTGCTCCCAATGCGAGCTGCGCCTTGTGCTTCCAACGCGAGCTGCGGCGTGCTCCCAACACGAGCTTGTGGCGTGCTCCCAATGCGAGCTGCTTCTTGGGCGCCCATCTGCCTTGTGCTCCCAACGCGAGCTGTGGCGTGCTTCCAACCCGAGCTGTGGCGTGCTCCCAATGCGAGCTGCTCGTTGGGCGCCCATCCGCCTTGTGCTTCCAACCCGAGCTGAAAACGTTAAGCCGTGACCGATCCGCGTTCTTGTCTTCCGTTGGCTTGTCTTTTTTCCGGGCGCTCACTTGGTGGGCGCGCTTGCGGTGGCGTGCTCCCAATGCGAGCTGCTCCTTGGGCGCCCACCTGCCTTTTGCTTCCAACCCGAGCTGAAAACGTTAAGCCGTGACCGATCCGCGTTCTTGTCTTCCGTTGGCTTGTCTTTTTGCCGGGCGCTCACTTGGTGGGCGCGCTTGCAGTGGCGTGCTCCCAATGCGAGCTGCTCCTTGGGCGCCCATCTGCCTTGTGCTCCCAACCCGAGCTGAAAACGTTAAGCCGTGACCGATCCTCGTCCTTGTCTTCCGCTGGCTTGTCTTTTTGCCGGGCGCTCACTTGGTGGGCGCGCTTGCGGTGGCGTGCTCCCAATGCGAGCTGCTCCTTGGGCGCCCATCTGCCTTGTGCTTCCAACCCGAGCTGTGACGTGCTCCCAATGCGAGCTGCTCCTTCGGCGCCCCTCTGCCTTGTGCTTCCAAACCGAGCTGTGGCGTGCTCCCAATGCGAGCTGCTTCTTGGGCGCCCATCTCCCTTGTGCTTCCAACCCGAGCTGTGGCGTGCTTCCAACCCGAGCCGTGGCGTGCTCCCAATGCGAGCTGCGCCTTGGGCGCCCATCTGCCTTGTGCTTCCAACCCGAGCTGTGGCGTGCTTCCAACCCGAGCTGTGGCGTGCTCCCAATGCGAGCTGCTCCTTGGGCGCCCGTCTGCCTCGTGCTTCCAACCCGAGCTGAAAAACGTTAAACCGTGACCGATCCTCGTTCTTGTCGTCCGCTGGCTTGTCTTTTTGCCGGGCGCTCACTTGGTGGGTGCGTTTCGTGCGAAGGGTGGTGCGGTGAACGCGCTGCTTGTCGGGTCTACCTGAAAATTGGCCTCGGGTCATTCGTAGGGTGGTCGGCTTGCGGTGTGTTGCCGTGTCCGCTTGGTAGCGCATGAGCAGTATTGACGGCAACGCTCATCTTGGGAAGGCACGGTGCAACACCGCAAGTGGTGCTTCTGTGGCTCCCAACGAGGGCTTGCTTCTTCGGTTGTTGGGTCCAAGATTTTCGGTTAAGTTACTTCGATGATGCCTATCACGCATTTCTCTTTCGGTGGAAGTGTCCTTTCGTGTGAAGGGTGGTGCGGTGAATGTGCTGCTTGTCGGGTCTGCTTGAAAATTGGCCTCGGGCCATTCGTAGGGCGGTCGACTTGCGGTGTGTTGCCGTGTCCGCTTGGTAGCGCATGAGCAGTATTGATGGCAACGCTCATCTTGGGAAGGCACGGTGCCAACACCGCAAGTGGTGCTTCTGTGGCTTGCTGTGGCTCCCAACGAGGGCTTGCTTCGTCGGTTGTTGGGTCCAAGATTTTCGGTTAAGTTACTTCGATGATGCCTATCACGCATTTCTCTTTCGGTGGAAGTGTCGTTTCGTGTGAAGGGTGGTGCGGTGAATGTGCTGTCTGCCGGGTCTGCTCGAAAAATGGCCTCGGGTCATTCGTAGGGCGGTCGGCTTGCAGTGTGTTGCCGTATCCGCTTGGTAGCGCATGAGCAGTATTGATGGCAACGCTCATCTTGGGAAGGCACTGGCAAACGAAGCCACACCAACACCGCAAGTGGTGCTCTGGTGGCTTGCTGTGGCTCCCAACGAGGGCTTGCGTCTTTGGTCTTCTTTCGGTTGCTGGGTCCAAGCTTTTCGGTTAAGTGCCTTCGATGATGCCTATCACGCACTTCTCTGCCGGTGGAAGTGTCATTTCGTGTGAAGGGTGGTGCGGCGAATGCTTTGTCTGCCGGGTCTGCCTGAAAATTGGCCTTGGGTCATTCGTAGGGCGGTCGGCTTGCAGTGTGTTGCCGTCTCTGCTTGGTAGCGCATGAGCAGTATGTCTGTTACGTGACTTCGACGACGCCTATCGTGCACTTCTCCATCGGTGGAAGTGTCATTTCGTGTGAAGGGCGGTGCGGTGAATGCGTCGCATGCCGGGTCTGCCTGAAAACTGGCC
>BSBM01002286.1:5000-15000 GCA_027924585.1 Larix kaempferi | reverse complement strand
GCCAAGGGACGACGCCCAACAAAATGGACCGAAACGCGCGGATTGCGGGGGACTTGGACCAAGACCCTTTCAAATGGCACGTCGGCGGGAGGCTGACGTGGGCGCCAAGCAAGGGTGCGCCCAGGGTGGGGCCGCACCCTCCCACACGGCACCATGTATATAGGCTTAAGGCCAAAACGAAGGAGGGGGCGTTCAAGCAAGGAATTTCGGACAAGGCAAGGAGACGCAGAGCTAGGGAGGCAGTCCAAGCTCTGTTCTCGCGCACGGTCCGTTCCAGCAGAATCCGGCTGCAGCAGGGTTGCGGAAGAGGCAGAACTTGGCAGGTTTTGCACCCGTTCCGGTTGCACAGTGAGACAGTTCGGCAGCATACGCGGGTTGCAGAAGTCGACGGTCCCATGGAGTTGGGACGCCCGAGCAGGGGGCAGCTCTGTCATTCTGTAATTTCTATATCTGTTGTAAGGCGTGTTGCTGGTTTGGCTCACGCCGGAGATCTGCCGAGTTTTAGGGCAACTCCGCTTGCCGTAAACAATTGATTATACAAACGATAAACGGGCTGGCCGGTTTGGCAACCCCAACTTATTCCCGCGTCGTGTTTTACTTGCGTATTGCACTCGCTGATAATTGGCTAAGTGTTGATGCTGTCTGTCGTAAACGTGCTTATGAGTTAAACGAGTAAACTGTCAAGCCGAAAAGCTTCCGCGGGTTTAGGCGTAGTCTGCCGGTGCAACGTTTGAGCTGGTCTCACCCTCAAGACGTTCCCGGGAAGTGCCGCACACCACAGTTAGTCGCTTGAGACAAGCCAGAAATTGTGGCTGTGACACATAGCCCATGCGGCACTTCCTGGGGCGAAACCAGCCCGGCAGGCCACACCCAACCCGCGGATTGCCCACGCCTCATCTCTTTAACAGTTCCTTGCTTAGCCTTTTTTTCTTGATGTGCACTTCCTACAGTAAACGCATGCCAAACACAAGAGCAAGAGATAAATGCATAGGAGGGTGGCACTCCAAACTCGGACGTGCCTAACACCCCTTTTGCAATATTCATGGTTCAAAGAGACTTTACATATAACATCGGAGGGCTGCCACATCCCGGCACCTCATCCGTGAGCCTGCCACACTGGGCAGCTCAAGATACAACATCAACTGATGGGCAATCGGCCAGTGTCCAGGCTCTACCGCAGTAGCATCCACGGTCTGCATCCGCACTCTGTCTCTGTTGCACTCCGTCGCAAGCCTCCCGGCTTCCTATCGTCCGTCCCAGTCTGGGAAACCACTTCGGCATGCTGCCGTCCGTCTGCAGCCTTGCCTGCAACGATACCGCTGTCCTTCCGCAGCATCTGCCAACCAACTGGGCGCACTCTCTCTCGTCTAACCATGCCCAAGAGAGCCCCCACAAGACCGATGTCCGTCTGCAGTCCTGTCCGCACCGCACCGCTGTCTTCCGCAGACTAGGCTGACTGCCACACGTCTAAGTCCCGGCAGAAACTTAGACTTCGCACAGGCACCTCCCATGAGGCCAGCCGCAGGCAAAGCACCTCCACGTACTGTGGCATTCCTCCTGCGCTGCGGATCCTTACCTCGTTGCAGAGGGAACTTCTGGAACCGTGCACGAGCTGCTTTCTCCGGAAAGTGTGCCCTCCTCTGGAGCTTTCGGAGGACGGGCACGCCCTGCGTGTGCCTCAGGCCCCAACCTCGGTTGAATTGAACCGCTTGGATCGATCGAACCGGCACCGTTGTCCGCTTCACCTCTCCGTGCTCTTGGACCTTTAAATATCCACTGAGGAATTCCCGGGTTTCAAGGCCACGTATATCGGAAGTGCCCAACTCTAATAAGATCCATTGTAGCCGAAAAGAGAGTAAGGAGACCCATATCCGGACATCTAAGGGAGCTCGAACACCAATGAGAAATTTTGAAGACAAGATGGGTGTCAATGCATGCATACCCAACACAGGTAGTACTACGAGAACATCTTTGAAGGAACCTTGAACAAAATTAAGACAGGCGCCTTTTCCGCGGGCCAACCTGCTTCCTTTATTCTTGGTTGCTCCCCATCACTTGACTCATCCGCTCCCAGGTCGAGCTCCTCCTCGGGCGCACATGCGGCGGGCTCCCAAGGCGAGCTCAAAACGTTAAGCCGTGACCGATTCTTGTTCTTGTCTTCCACTTCCTTGTCTTGTTGCCGGGCGCTCACTTGGTGGGCGCGCTTGCGCTTGCCGGCGGACTCGTTTCTTTGGGCGCACGTGTGCGGGGCTCCCAAGGCGAGCTCAAAATGTTGCTGAGACGCGACCGGTTCTTGTTCTTATCTTCCGCCGCCTTCTCTTTTTGCCGGCGGACTCGTTTCTTTGGGCGCACCTCCGCCGGTCTTCCAAGTCGAGCTCCTCCTTGGGTGCAAATGTGCCGGCCTCCCAAGGCGAGCTCAAAACGTTGCTAGGACGTGACCGATTCGTGTTCTTCTCTTCCGTTGCCTTGTCTTTTTGCCGGGCGCTCACTTGGGTGGGCGTGCTTCCGTTTGCCGGCGGACTCGTTCCTTCGGGCGCACATGCGTCGGGCTCCCAAGGCGAGCTCAAAACGTTAAGACGTGACCGATGCCTGTCCTTGTCCGCCGTTGCCTTTTCTTTTTGCCGGGCGCTGACTTCGGCGGGCGCGCTTCCCTTTTCTGGAGATGGAGTTGTTTCTTAGGGCGCACATGTGCCTGGCTCCCAAGGCGATCTCAAAACGTTGAGCCGTGACCGATTCTTGTTCTTGTCCGTCGTTGGCTTGTCTTTTTGCCGGGCGCTCACTTGGGTGGGCGCGATTCCGTTTGCCGGCGGACTCGTTTCTTTGGGCGCACATGGGCCGGGCTCCCAAGGCGAGCTCAAAACGTTAAGCCGTGACCTGTCCTTGTTCTTGTCCGCCGTTGGCCTGTCTTTTTGCCGGGCGCTCACTTGGGTGGGCGCTCTTCCGTTCGCCGCCGGACTCGTTTCCTTGGGCTCACGCGTGCCGGGCTCCTAAGGCGAGCTCAAAACGTTAAGCCGTGACCGATTCTTGTTCTTGTCCGCCGTTGCCCCGTGTCTTTGCCGGGCGATCACTTGGGTGGGCGCGCATCCGTTTGCCGGCGGACTCGTTTCTTTGGGCGCACATGTGAAGGGCTCCCAGGGCGAGCTCAAAACGTTACGCCGTGACCAATTCTTGTTCCTGTCCGCCGTTGCCTTGTCTTTTTGCCGGGCGCTCGCTTGGGTGGGCGCGCTTCCGTTTGCCGGGGGACTCGTTTCTTTGGGCGCACAGGCGACGGGCTCGCAAGGCGAGCTCAAAACGTTAAGCCCCGACCAATTCTTGTTCTTGTCCACCGTTGCCTTGTCTTGTTGCCGTGCGCTCACTTGGGTGGGCGCGCTTCCGTTTGCCGGAGACGGAGTCGTTTCTTTGGCCGCACATGTGCCGGGCTCCCAAGGCGGGCTCAAAACGTTAAGCCGTGACCAATCCTTGTTCTTGTCCGCCGTTGCCTTGTCTTTTTGCCGGGCGCTCGCTTGGGTGGGCGCGCTTCCGTGTCCCGGCGGACTCGTTTCTTTGGGCGCACATGTGAAGGGCTCCCAGGGCGAGCTCAAAACGTTAAGCCGTGACCAATTCTTGTTCTTGTCCGCCGTTTCCTTGTCTCTTTGCCGGGCGCTCACTTGGGTGGGCGCGCTTCCGTTTGCCGGGGGACTCGTTTCTTTGGGCGCGCAGGTGACGGGCTCCCAAGGCGAGCTCAAAACGTTAAGCCGTGACCAATTCTTGTTCTTGTCCGCCGTTGCCTTGTCTTGTTGCCGTGCGCTGACTTGGGTGGGCGCGCTTCCGTCTGCCGGAGATGGAGTCGTTCCTTTGGGCGCACATGTGCCGGGCTCCCAAGGCGGCCTCAAAACATTAAGCCGCGAGCAATTCTTGTTCTTGTCCGCCGTTGCCTTGTGTATTTTTGCCGGGCGCTCGCTTGGGTGGGAGCGCTTCCGTTTGCCGGCGGACTCGTTTCATTGGGCTCACATGTGCCGGGCTCCCAAGGAGAGCTCAAAATGTTAAGCCGTGGCCGATTCTTGTTCTTGTCCGTCGTTGGCCTGTGCTTTTGCCGGGCGCGCACTTGGGTGGGCACGCTTCCGTTTGCCGGCGGACTCGTTTCCTTGGGCTCACGTGTGCCGGGCTCCCGAGGCGAGCTCAAAACGTTAGGCCGTGACCAATTCTTGTTCTTGTCCGCCGTTGCCTTGTCTTGTTTCCGTGCGCTCGCTTGGGTGGGCACGCTTCCGTTTGCCGGCGGAGTCGTTTCTTTGGGCTCACGTGTGCCGGGCTCCCAAGGCGAGCTCAAAACGTTAAGCCGTGACCAATTCTTGTTCTTGTCCGCCGTTGCCTTAGCTTTTTCCCGGGCGCTCACTTGGGTGGGCGCGCTTCCGTTTGCCGGCGGACTCGTTTCTTCGGGCGGCACATGTGCCGGGCTCCCAAGGCGAGCCCAAAACGTTAAGCCGTGACCAATTCTTGTTCTTGTGCGCCGTTGCCTTGTCCTTTTGCCGGGCGCTCACTTGGGTGGGCGCGCTTCCGTTTGCCGGCGGACTCGTTTCTTCCTTGGGCGCACACGTGCCGGGCTCCCAAGGCGAGCTCAAAACGTTAAGCCGTGACCAATGCTTGTCCTTGTCTGCCGTTGCCTTGTCTTTTTTCCGGGCGCTCACTCGGGTGGGCGCGCTTCCGCTTGCCGCCGGACTCGTTTCTTTGGGCGCACATGTGCCGGGCTCCCAAGGCGAGCTCAAAACGTTAAGCCGTGACCAATTCCTGTTCTTGTCCGCCGTTGCCTTGTCTTTTTGCCGGGCGCTCACTTGGGTGGGCGCGCTTCCGTTTGCCGACGGGCTCGTTTCCTTGGGCGCACATGTGCCGGGCTCGCAAGGCGGGCTCAAAACGTTAAGCCGTGACCAATGCTTGTTCTTGTCCGCCGTTGCCTTGTCTTTTTGCCCGGCGCTCACTTGGGTGGGTGCGCTTCCGTTTGCGGGCGGACTCGTTTCTTTGGGCGCACATGTGCCGGGCTCCCAAGGGGAGCTCAAAACGTTAAGCCGTGACCAATTCTTGTTCTTCTCCGCCGTTGCCTTGTCTTTTTGCCGTGCGCTCACTTGGGTGGGCGCGCTTCCGTTTGCGGGCGGAGTCGTTTCTTTGGGCGCACATGTGTCGGGCTCCCAAGGGGAGCTCAAAACGTTAAGCCGTGACCAATTCTTGTTCTTCTCCGCCGTTCCCTTGTCTTTTTGCCGTGCGCCCACTTCGGTGGGTGCACTTCCGTTTGCCGCCGGACTCGTTCCTTCGGGCGCACATGTGCCGGGCTCCCAAGGCGAGCTCAAAACGTTAAGCCGTGACCAATCCTTGTTCTTGTCCGCCGTTGCCTTGTCTTGTTGCCGGGCGCTCACTTGGGTGGGGCCGCTTCCGTTTTCCGGCGGACTCGTTTCCTTGGGCGCACATGTGCCGGGCTCCGAAGGCGAGCTCAAAACGTTAAGCCGTGACCAATGCTTGTCCTTGTCTGCCGTTTCCTTGTCTTTTTGCCGGGCGCTCACTCGGGTGGGCGCGCTTCCGCTTGCCGCCGGACTCGTTTCTTTGGGCGCACATGTGCCGGGCTCCCAAGGCGAGCTCAAAACGTTAGGCCGTGACCAATTCCTGTTCTTGTCCGTCGTTGCCTTGTCTTTTTGCCGGGCGCTCACTTGGGTGGGCGCGCTTCTGTTTGCCGACGGGCTCGTTTCCTTGGGCGCACATGTGCCGGGCTCGCAAGGCGAGCTCAAAATGTTAAGCCGTGACCAATGCTTGTTCTTGACCGCCGTTGCCTTGTCTTTTTGCCCGGCGCTCACTTGGGTGGGTGCGCTTCCGTTTGCGGGCGGACTCGTTTCTTTGGGCGCACATGTGCCGGGCTCCCAAGGGGAGCTCAAAACGTTAAGCCGTGACCAATTCTTGTTCTTCTCCGCCGTTGCCTTGTCTTTTTGCCGTGCGCTCACTTGGGTGGGCGCGCTTCCGTTTGCGGGCGGACTCCTTTCTCTGGGCGCACATGTGTCGGGCTCCCAAGGGAAGCTCAAAACGTTAAGCCGTGACCAATTCTTGTTCTTCTCCGCCGTTCCCTTGTCTTTTTGCCGTTCGCTCACTCGGGTGGGCGCGCTTCCGTTTGCCGGCGGACTCGTTTCTTTTGGCGCACCTGTGCCGGGCTCGCAAGGCGAGCTCAAAACGTTATGCCGTGACCAATCCTCGTTCTTGTCCGCTGTTGCCTTGTCTTTTTGCCGGGCGCTCACTTGGGTGGGCGCGCTTCCGTTTGCCGGTGGACTCGTTTCTTTGGGCACACAAGTGCCGGCCTCCCAATGCGAGCCGCTTCTTGGGCGCCCATGTGCCGTGCTTCCAACCCGAGCTCAAAACGTTAAGCCGTGACCGATCCTCTTTCTTGTCTTCCCCTGCCTTGTTCTTTTGCCGGGCGCTCCCTTGGTGGGCGCGCTTGCGTTGGCATTCGGACTCGTTTGTTCGGGCGCATTTGTGTCGTGCTCCCAATGCGAGCCGCTCCATGGGTGCCCATGGGCCGTGCTTCCAACCCGAGCTGAAAACGTTAAGCCCTGACCGATCCTCGTTCTTGTCTTCCGCCGCGTTGTATTTTTGCCGGGCGCTCACTTGGTGGGCGCGCTTGCGTTGGCATTCGGACTCGTTTCTTTGGGCGCACTTGTGCCGTGCTCCCAACGCGAGCCGCTCCTTGGGCGCCCATCTGCCGTGCTCCCAATGCGAGCTGCTCCTTGGGCGCCCATCTGCCTTGTGCTTCCAATGCGAGCTGTGGCATGCTTCCAACGCGAGCTGCGGCGTGCTCCCAATGCGAGCTGCGCCTTGTGCTTCCAACGCGAGCTGCGGCGTGCTCCCAATGCGAGCTGCGCCTTGTGCTTCCAACGCGAGCTGCGGCGTGCTCCCAATGCGAGCTGCGCCTTGTGCTTCCAACGCGAGCTGCGGCGTGCTCCCAATGCGAGCTGCGCCTTGTGCTTCCAACGCGAGCTGCGGCGTGCTCCCAACACGAGCTTGTGGCGTGCTCCCAATGCGAGCTGCTTCTTGGGCGCCCATCTGCCTTGTGCTCCCAACGCGAGCTGTGGCGTGCTTCCAACCCGAGCTGTGGCGTGCTCCCAATGCGAGCTGCTCGTTGGGCGCCCATCCGCCTTGTGCTTCCAACCCGAGCTGAAAACGTTAAGCCGTGACCGATCCGCGTTCTTGTCTTCCGTTGGCTTGTCTTTTTTCCGGGCGCTCACTTGGTGGGCGCGCTTGCGGTGGCGTGCTCCCAATGCGAGCTGCTCCTTGGGCGCCCACCTGCCTTTTGCTTCCAACCCGAGCTGAAAACGTTAAGCCGTGACCGATCCGCGTTCTTGTCTTCCGTTGGCTTGTCTTTTTGCCGGGCGCTCACTTGGTGGGCGCGCTTGCAGTGGCGTGCTCCCAATGCGAGCTGCTCCTTGGGCGCCCATCTGCCTTGTGCTCCCAACCCGAGCTGAAAACGTTAAGCCGTGACCGATCCTCGTCCTTGTCTTCCGCTGGCTTGTCTTTTTGCCGGGCGCTCACTTGGTGGGCGCGCTTGCGGTGGCGTGCTCCCAATGCGAGCTGCTCCTTGGGCGCCCATCTGCCTTGTGCTTCCAACCCGAGCTGTGACGTGCTCCCAATGCGAGCTGCTCCTTCGGCGCCCCTCTGCCTTGTGCTTCCAAACCGAGCTGTGGCGTGCTCCCAATGCGAGCTGCTTCTTGGGCGCCCATCTCCCTTGTGCTTCCAACCCGAGCTGTGGCGTGCTTCCAACCCGAGCCGTGGCGTGCTCCCAATGCGAGCTGCGCCTTGGGCGCCCATCTGCCTTGTGCTTCCAACCCGAGCTGTGGCGTGCTTCCAACCCGAGCTGTGGCGTGCTCCCAATGCGAGCTGCTCCTTGGGCGCCCGTCTGCCTCGTGCTTCCAACCCGAGCTGAAAAACGTTAAACCGTGACCGATCCTCGTTCTTGTCGTCCGCTGGCTTGTCTTTTTGCCGGGCGCTCACTTGGTGGGTGCGTTTCGTGCGAAGGGTGGTGCGGTGAACGCGCTGCTTGTCGGGTCTACCTGAAAATTGGCCTCGGGTCATTCGTAGGGTGGTCGGCTTGCGGTGTGTTGCCGTGTCCGCTTGGTAGCGCATGAGCAGTATTGACGGCAACGCTCATCTTGGGAAGGCACGGTGCAACACCGCAAGTGGTGCTTCTGTGGCTCCCAACGAGGGCTTGCTTCTTCGGTTGTTGGGTCCAAGATTTTCGGTTAAGTTACTTCGATGATGCCTATCACGCATTTCTCTTTCGGTGGAAGTGTCCTTTCGTGTGAAGGGTGGTGCGGTGAATGTGCTGCTTGTCGGGTCTGCTTGAAAATTGGCCTCGGGCCATTCGTAGGGCGGTCGACTTGCGGTGTGTTGCCGTGTCCGCTTGGTAGCGCATGAGCAGTATTGATGGCAACGCTCATCTTGGGAAGGCACGGTGCCAACACCGCAAGTGGTGCTTCTGTGGCTTGCTGTGGCTCCCAACGAGGGCTTGCTTCGTCGGTTGTTGGGTCCAAGATTTTCGGTTAAGTTACTTCGATGATGCCTATCACGCATTTCTCTTTCGGTGGAAGTGTCGTTTCGTGTGAAGGGTGGTGCGGTGAATGTGCTGTCTGCCGGGTCTGCTCGAAAAATGGCCTCGGGTCATTCGTAGGGCGGTCGGCTTGCAGTGTGTTGCCGTATCCGCTTGGTAGCGCATGAGCAGTATTGATGGCAACGCTCATCTTGGGAAGGCACTGGCAAACGAAGCCACACCAACACCGCAAGTGGTGCTCTGGTGGCTTGCTGTGGCTCCCAACGAGGGCTTGCGTCTTTGGTCTTCTTTCGGTTGCTGGGTCCAAGCTTTTCGGTTAAGTGCCTTCGATGATGCCTATCACGCACTTCTCTGCCGGTGGAAGTGTCATTTCGTGTGAAGGGTGGTGCGGCGAATGCTTTGTCTGCCGGGTCTGCCTGAAAATTGGCCTTGGGTCATTCGTAGGGCGGTCGGCTTGCAGTGTGTTGCCGTCTCTGCTTGGTAGCGCATGAGCAGTATGTCTGTTACGTGACTTCGACGACGCCTATCGTGCACTTCTCCATCGGTGGAAGTGTCATTTCGTGTGAAGGGCGGTGCGGTGAATGCGTCGCATGCCGGGTCTGCCTGAAAACTGGCCTCGGGTCATTTGTAGGGCGGTCGGCTTGCGGTGTGTTGCCGTCTCCGCTTGGTAGCGCATGAGCAGTGTTGAGGGCGATGCTCGTCCCGGGATGGCACGGCAGAACAGACCTCATTTCCTCCCAAGCGGTGGTGTTTTGGGGCATTTTGTCTTCTCCCGACAAGGGCTTGCATCTTTGCCTTCTCTCGGATTACTTGTCCCTCCCGGTTGCCGGATCCAAGTGTCCAAGATGTTGCCTTCCATGCACTTCCCCGCCGATGGAAGTGTCATTTCGTGCGATGGTTGGTGCGGCTCCACTTGATAGCGCATGAGCCTTAACGTCGGCAATGCTCCCCCTTGGGAAGGCATGGGTAAACAAAAACCCATTTCAACCGCAAGTGTGGCTTGTTGCACGTTTGGTCTCCTTTCGCGTATCTTTGTCCCTCCCGGTTGTCGGTTAAATTAACTACGGCGGTGTTTCCTATCATGCACTTCTCCACTGGTGGAAGTGTCATTTCCGTGCGAAGGGTGGTGCGGTGAGTGCGTTG
This sequence comes from Larix kaempferi, assembly GCA_027924585.1. Lineage (NCBI taxonomy): Eukaryota > Viridiplantae > Streptophyta > Pinopsida > Pinales > Pinaceae > Larix > Larix kaempferi. Next base: position 5,306 of record BSBM01002286.1, on the reverse strand, counting down.
TTTGTCGGGTCTGCTTGAAAATTGGCCTTGGGCCATTTGTAGGGCGGTCGACTCTCAGCGTGCCGTCGATTCACTCGGTAACACATGAGCGGTAATGTTGGCAATGCTCATCTTCGGAGGCACCGGAAAACAAAGTCCATTTCCATCGCACATTCGATGTGGAGTTTTGGGGTTTGTGGTGGCTTCGCACGAGGGCTTGCCTTTTCATTGTTGGGCCTTTGTGGAGGCCCGTCTTATTGTGCTTGTACTTATTCCATATTGGTATAACTGTGCATACCGAGACCATTTGTAAGAGCATTGATAGGA
>BSBM01002285.1:0-173769 GCA_027924585.1 Larix kaempferi | reverse complement strand
CATCAATATATTTCTCCCTCTCTCTCTATAACACTAACCCCTAATATTTCTCTTTCTACCTCTCCCTCCCTCTCTCTCTAAAACCCTAATCTCTAATATCTCTCTCTCTCTAAAACCCCAACCCCTACTATCTCTCTCTCTCTCTCTCTATCCCATCCCCTAAACCCCCACTCTATCTCTCTTTCTCTCCCACGACTAACCACCTCCCCATCCCCCCCCTCTCTCTCTCTATATATATACCTCTCCCTCCTACCCTTATCTAGCCACTCCTAATCTTACCACTAACCACCACCCGACGATCGCTCTCTCTCTCTCTCTCCTTCTATCTATATATATATAAACAACTAAATCCCAATCTCTCTCTCTCTTTAAACCCTTAAACCCTCAATACATTTTTGCTCTCTCTAAACCCCTATCCCCCGATCTCTCTCTCTAAACCTATAACCCAAATCTCCCTCTCTCTCTCTCTCTCTCTAAATCCTTAACCCCCAATCTCTCTCCCGTTAAATACTTAAACCTCGATCTCTCCCTCTCTCTCTCTAAATATTTAATCCCTAATATATCCCTCTCTCTCTCAACCCCTAGCCCCCAATCTTTCTGTCCCTCTCTAAAACCAAATATCTCTATTTCTATCTCTCTTTCTCTCTCTCTCTCAATCTAGCCGTACCTTTCCCTAACCTACCTTCCTCTCTCTCTCCTCCTTTCCCTAACCCATCTCTCTCTCTTTGTCTCTCCACCTGTCCCTAACGCCCTCTCTGTCTCTCTCTCCAGCCCCACCTTTCGCTAACACCCCATCCCTCTCTTTAACCCAATCCCCCTTCAATCTATCCCTCTCCCCTTAATCTCCCCAATCTCTCTCTCTCTCTCTCTCTACACACCCATAACCCCTAATATATCTATATCTATATATATATCTATCTCTCCCGCCAAACCCCCACTACTCATCCTCCTACCCTCCCCCCGAATCTATTTCTCTTTCTCATCCCACACCACTAACTGTCCATACTCCCATTCTGATCTCTCTCTATATATCTTTGAACCCCTATTAACCCCCAATATCTGTATGTCTATCTATCTCTCTCTCAAAACACTTACCCCCAATCTCTCTCTCTCTAAAACCCTAACCTCCAATATCTCTCTCTCTCTCTACATCCCTAAACTCCAATATATCTCTCCCTTTGTCTCTCCTTAAAACCCTAACCTCTGATATCTCTTGCTCTAAACCCATCACCTCCAATCTCTCTCTCTCTCTCTCTCTCTCTCTCTCTCTCTCTCTCTCTCTAAAGGACCTAACCCCCAAACCCTCTCTCCCTCTCTTTATCTCTAAAAAATACTAACCACCAATCTCTCTCTTTCTAAACAAATAACCACCTCTCTCTCTCTCTCTCAATCCCTAACCCCCAATATCTCTCTCTAAATCCCTAACCACAAATATTATTTGGTTGTTAAACCCTAAACCCCAATTTCTCTCTCTCTCTCTATCTAAATTCCTGACCACCAATTTCTCTCTCTATCTCTCTAAATCCCTAACCCCCAATCTCTTTGTCTCTCTCTAAACCCCTAAAACCCAATCATTCCCTCTCTCTAAACCCCTAACCCCCAATCTCTCTCTAAAATGCTAATCAACAATATGTTTCTTCCTTTGCACCCAATGTCCCACCTTTCCCTCTCTTTATATCCCTCCTCCTCCTCCTCCTCCTCCTCCTCTTCCTCTCTCTCTCTCTTGAACAACCTTTCACTAACTCCCACTTTTTTTCTCTCTCTCTCTCAACACCCATCTCCCCCTGTACCATAAATTCCAACCCTAACCCCATACGTTATCTATTTCTCTAAGCGTCCATCTCTATCTCTTTATCTCTCTAATATCTAACACAAACCCCCCTAACCATATACACACATCAATAACCATTGACGCTACCACCATTTTCTCCCTCTCTCTCTCTAAACACCTAACCCCTAATCTCTCTCTATCTCTCTAAATCCCCAAAATCCAATCTCTCTTTCTCTCTAAAAGCCTAACATGTGATCTATCTCTCTCTCTAAACCCCTAACCCCTAATCTCTCACTCTCTCTCTCTTAACCACAAACCACCAATGTCTCTTTTTCTATATCTCCCTTTAAACCCCTAACCTCCAATCTTTCCATGTCTCTCTCTCTCTCTCTCTCTTTCTCTCTCAACCCTTAACCCCCAATATCTCTTTCTCTCTAAACCCATAACCCCCAATCTCTATCTCTCTCTCTAAACCCCTAACCACAAATATCCCTCTTTCCCTAAACCCCAAACCCCAACATTTATCTCTCTCTTAACCCTAATCCCCAACCTCTGTCTCTATAAACCCCTAAATTCCAATCTCTCTCTCTCTCTAAATTCGTAATAAGGAAAATCTCTCTCTAAACCAATAACCCCCAATCTCTCTATCTATCTCTAAACACCTAACCTCCAATCTCTCTCTCTCCCTTTCTCTAAATTCATAACCTCCAATCTCTCTCTCTCCTCCCCTCTCTCTCTAAATTCCTAACCACCAATCTCTCTCTTTATCTCCCTCTCTAAACCCCTAACCTCCATTCTCTCCCTCTCTCTCTCTCTCTGAATTCCTAACCCCCAATCTATCTCTTTATATATATCTCTCTATAAATCCTTAACCTCCAATCTCTCTCTCTCTCAACACCTAACCCCCAATTTGTCTCTTTCTAAACCCCTAATCACCAATCTCTCTCTCTCTCTAAGCCCCCAATCACCAATATCTCTCTTCCTATGCACCCAATTCCCTCCCTTTCCCTCTCTTGCTAACCCTCCTACTCCTCTCTTTTTATCTAACCCCACCTTTCCATAACCCCCAATCCTCTCTCTCTCTCTCCAGCCCCATTTTTCCCTAACACCCTATCCCTCTCTCTAACCAGATCCCCCCTCTCTCTATCCTCTTTTTTGTAATCCAATATCCGTCTTTATAACCCCCCCCCTCTCTCTCTCTCAACTCCCCATATTCCCCTATACCACAAAGACTAACCCCCCTCAAAACCCAACCCGCCACTCTATCTCTCTATCTTTGTAATAAACATAATTGGTTATTACAATTGTTAATTATTAGTTTATTAATTATTGTTAGTGTTAGGGTAAAGGTGAATGGTCATCTCAAGAGATGCCACCTCTATGTGCTTATGCATATTTATACGTTGTATTACACATTATATTGTAAATCAAAAATCAATTATTCAAAATATATTTTATATCAATAAATTTTTCAATATCTAATCCTGTTAGATTACAAGTGGTATCAAAGCTTGCTCTTCCTTGACACTTTCCTACATTATCTCATCATTTTCCTCTCCATCTCTCCATTTCTCACACTCACCCATTTACTCATTCTTCGCCTCCCACTATTCAATTCGATCCTCCCTACCTATCCTCTAAATTCCCTCACCACGCCTGGTGCCCTCACACCCTCATTACTCCACTTACCATATTGCACTACTCACACTTCCCATCCACTTCCCATCCTTGCCACCAGTATCCTATCCATATTAATCCCTCCTTTCCAGCCACCCACTCCCCATCCTCCCTTATCCATCTCCCACAACACTCATGTATCCCACGTAACTCCTCCTTACTCCCTACACATGTGCCTGCCTCTCACTCGGATCATGCTCGTCCTCCTCCACCTTCCTTCCAAGCCCATGTTGTTGTATCGTTGTAGCTACCCCTCACCAACCAACCCACGCTACACCTCTTCCTACACCCCACCCCTCCCTCATAAACCTCTAAAGCCTACGCACACCTACAATTTCCCATATTTCTCCTCATATCTCCCGTGACTTGAGATTTCACCACACAAATCACCCAATGCTCATATCCTCCCACCACTCCATCCTCATGCAATTCCCATTCGTTGATCCCTCCATATTTCCCTCCACCACCTGCTACACTCTACACATCCCCACCCATGCATAGCACTCTCCAACTGCCTTATCAACCCCATCCTCCCACTCCCGCACCTACTTCTCCCTTCCCATAACTCCCACGCTCTTGGATCACCCCATCCAAACTCCCCTCTCATGCAACTCCCCAAAGCCAAATCCCACACCACTTCCAAACTTCAACCCCTCTTCTACACCGCTCCTCCCCACGACCATCTATGCCACTTCCACACTAAGGTTCTAGCACACTCACGCAGTACACCAAATCCCAAGCACTCCTTCTCTCACATCGCATCCACTCCACCAAAGGCCATGGTGCATTCTCCCTCATTGTCTTCCTTCCACGATCTAGGGTTTAAACCGTAAGTTTCCCAACTCCAAAAAAAATAATCATTAAAGTTATATATTAGTATTATTATTATAATAAATAATAATAATAATAGAAATATATAAATTAAAAAAAAACTATATAAAAATTTATATATAGTTTTTATGCGATATTATTTTAATAATAAATTATTATTATAAAAAATCATTTTTTTGAATATTTTTATGAGTTGGAATCACTATGCTTCCATCATTCAACAAGATCATTATTAGCCCATTCCAAAGAGCTAAAAGAGATGTAAAAATTTAAGTTGAAGACAAAAAGAAGGAAGCTTGAAGAAAAGGAAATGTATGCAGAATTGAAAACAATACTATTACAACTAAAAGAATAAATATATAAGAGGAAGGAAAAAGAAGAAGAAGCGGTTATGATCCCCGAATTATCAAGTGAAGAAGAAGAGGAAACTACTACTACCCCTACAACAAAATAATCAGTTACGACCGTCAAATTCTCAAGTGAAGAAAAGCAGGAAACTACTTCTGCATCTACAGCAAAAGAAGTAAGAAAATCACATAAATCGACACCTTATGTTCCCCTTCACAGAAGGTTTGGGTGATAAGATGCAAGAAAGGATAATAACCAACATTCCAAATACAAGACTCAAAATGCGATGCCATGTCGAAAATATCCACAAGTTTCAGAAATTCGTTGGATTTTCATAAAAGAAACACAAATGAGTCGCATAAATCGTCTAGCCTACACAACTATAAAATCAGTGAAAATGACTTGTGATGCTCAAGAACAAATTTAGATTGAAATCCTTTCTCATATCCCAAACCAAAGCCAAGGAAAATTAAACGAAAGATGTAGAGGACAAGGATAAAGTCCATAGTATAGAAGATCAAGATGTACCTAAAGAAAAATAAGTTGTGAATAACAATGACAAAGAGATAGATACATCCTATGACAATCATGATGTCAATATCAATGGTAAAGAAGATGGGCGATCTCATATATTGTAATAATGAAGCACCAAATACTGATGAATACAAAGTTGGTGTCAATTATTATTATGAAAGAATTGAATTTTTAGAAGGATACAATGATGGAAATAAAAGCATTGAAGATAATCCTAACCATGATATTGTTAACAATCAAATTAACACTCTTAACAAGTGAAGGTAGAAGTGCATTTTACCAATCTCCCCGCAACATGAAGACTGGAAATATGGAACAATTGAGAGCTTCAATCTCTCATCTAAACACCACTTCCACAAAGGAAGAAGTATGTGAATACAAAGGTTTCCCTAAATAGGCCAAGTCTAGGACCAATTAAAGGGACAAAACCCAGTTTCTACAACTCCTGGAGTGGAAATAATACATCATAGGTGTATTAATTGTCCCAAAAATGATGGAAAATCAAGTCAAATGTTGGAAAACAATTGAAAAGTGGGTTTTTGGATAAATAAAATTAAAATTCAAGAAAAGGTTTAGTCCCACATTCGTGTTTAGTCAGTGATAGCACAAATCCCAATGCTATAAAGGAAAGGCATTTGGGGCATAGTAAACTACAGAATGTGAAAATAAAGGCCTCTACTGCAAGGATTTAAAGGTTGGAAAGCTCATCTTCAACACAAAGAACTTGTATAATCGAAGGCAGGGATGGAGAAGGATGGCTCAAAGCAAAGGAGAAGGGATTCACCTCAAGCAAGGTTCTAAGTAAGTATAATTTATTCTTTGATGTTATATGAAGTAATTCAATTTCCCCTCCCATTTATGAGTTTATTTTTTCCCTCCAAGTTATTTCAAATTAAAATATGGTTAAATATTTTAGGAAAATAGAGACAATTGCTTCATTTTTGTCAATTGAATCTCACCAATTCATATTAAAATAGATAATAATAGTAGACAAATCCACAAACTTAATTACTATCAACAGCTTGGCGACTCCACTTGGGTTTTAATTTGATTTTTTTTTTGTAAATTTGGTATTCTAAGCCTAAATATATTTCTAAAACGTACTCAAATCTTCCATAAGTCCTCCTAAGAATGTTTATAAGTCATATTGAGTGTGCCTAGGGTCTATATTTACCTCAAACAACTCGGAAATTCTTCAAAATTCAGAGTATTTAACCCCAAATCTTGTATCTTTAAAGAACCCTCCTCCAAAACCTAAAGAAAATCAAATCAACTTGGCCTTAGGTCCATTGATATATCATCATCCACAAACCCTTGCTTGAGTTGGAAGTTACATGGCCCATCATGAGTTTAAAATAGATGCGACTTCACCTTCCTTTCCTTGAGCATTTATTTTATGAGGGAGGATCATCTTCTAAAAGATGTAATTTGATGAATGTGGGACTCCTAATCCAAGCATGCCTTTTTCCAGGTCATAGTCACATTCCACGTGATGAGTACTAGTATGGCTGAGTCAAAATCAACCAAGGAAACTGCCCTTCTAGTTAGCTAATTGTGAATGCTTCACAAACGATGTCCAAAAGTAATGTTTGGCTCACCTCATATTAACATACTTGTTGCATGTTCCTTTTCATGTGGTAGAAACACCCTCTCCTAGATCTTAAGACACCATCTTATAGTTGAGATACTAACATGTGTATATAAGGTGTAATGAATCCCAAGATAATTAAGAATTTGTTTTTTTCAAGGAATTGAGATTGCGTAAGGCAGACCAAGATATTTATATTTCTTTTTTTGTGTAGTCATGTACTTCTGATCATAGTGGGGATGATAAATATTTAACTATTTCTTCTATTTTCATATATAAAAAATGGATGTTATTCTTGTTTTGAAAAAAAAGGTAGACTTCCAAGGAAAAACATAAATGAGCAATATAAAAGAAAAGGAACCTAAAAGAAGAAAGGAAAGGATGGATCTAAATATGATAAGAAGTAATTGCAGAGACACCACATAATGATAGCTAAAGATTGTCATCACTCGAGGAATATCTAAAGGATTCCATACCTTAAAATAAAAATTAGTTGTTATGACAAATTACTGGAGAGACATACCACCTCAATGTCTATTTGAATGGTGAAATGACTGAGAAAACAAAGTTGCAACTTTGGTCAAGAAAAAAGCTAGAGAGAATTTTGTTATTTATGACAAGCCCTAACTGTTTAAGACAACATACCAAAAGTTCAAAATAAAAATTTCTAATGTATGCTAAAAAAGCATTTTCTCATTTATGCGTAAATTTAAAACCTTAACTATTTAAGACAACATAACAAAAAATCTAAATAACAATTCCAAGATATGCCAATAAAAGAAAAAATAGCGATGGATTATATGTTTTTGCTAAAGCAATTAACCACCAAATATACAAGTACAACATTCATCTATATAAATTAGTCGTATAAAGTATTATATGATGTTTACAGGAACAACCCAAAGAGTAAGGATCATCATTTTGTTTATGGGTAATATATATAAAATCTTCAATAAGCTTACCATGTTTTACTTAATGAATAAATATATACAATTTCATTTTATTTGTATTAATAACAAAACATTCATACTTTAAAAAAATGTAGTTAATATAATTAAAAAATAAATGTGAAAAACATTTAAATAGCAATATAATGGAAATTGTAATAGAGATGTAGATACTAAAAACAACTATGATGTCAACTACTATCCATACCACATTGACAAAATCAATTTCCACCACTTATCTTTGATTTTGTCTTCCTATAATCTCCCACTCCTCTTGTATCTATCTCTCAGCAAAAGTAGTCATCATTTTGTGAGTTATCATCAGTTAAGACATACAAGCATTTAAATGTGTTAATATTAATTAAAAAAATAATGTAAAAACAGAAAATATATAATATAATAACACATTCAAGCATGAAAGGATAGTTATTCTTATTTTTTAAGATAAATTCTAAGGTCCAGTCCTGGATATTCTAACTCCGCAAATTTTAAATGGCATATAGCCGACCATGTTCTTTTTTTCTTTTAAATGGCATATAGGGGAGAGAGTTCTATAGTTGAACGGGAACCGGTAGTGGTGATAGAACCGGTGACTGTTACAACCCAAAAAGTGATCAAGAAAATGCCAACTGTCAAACACATATAATTATATAAATAAGTAAAAAGTTTCCTATTTGAGTTCATTAAGTGTCATTCTGTACAGTAGGCCCACAGCTGTCAACTATAGGACAAAAGGTTGACAACTGAGCAGTCCTGACAAAACCAAAATCAAATCCATCATGTCCCTTCCAAATCCCAACATGCACTGACACAAACATCTAATTAGACCTCATCACTCCCCAGCCAGCCCAATCTACAAGGACGGATTGCCCATCACATGGAGCCCATCGAACAAGCTTCAGAGTACACCCAGACCAGCATCGAGAATCACTTAACCACCAAGGCATCCCACCTGCACATCTATCAAATGTCACCTGCATAATAAATGGAGAATGAGTGTCAGCTCCAGGTGCATTGTTGTTCAACAAAGAAGCCCAATCAATGCAATTAATGCTGCCAACTCCATTAAAATCATCAAATCAACCAGAAAACCAAACAGAAGCATATGTCCATAGGCATTTCGAAGAGCACATGGATCGACAAAGCCCCATTGATAGCCATTGGATCGAGGCCAACTCAATCTTGAGCCACTCATCCAACTCCAGCCAGTTGCAATCCATGCCTTCTCAAACTTGCCAATCAAATCAAACACCAAAATGCTATAAAGACACTACAACCTTAAAACAAACTTCATTTTTTCTGCTATTCGAAATTCCCAGACCTTGTTAAACTCACCTCTATTTCCAAGCATCAAATTTCAGAGTCCAGGCATTGCATTCAAGCAAAACACAGTTGCAGAGTTAATTCAAGACAGCATTCAGAGTTCAGGTATTGCATTCAAGATAAACTTGTCTTTCAATAATGTTTTCAAGTAGCCAGACTATATCTAGTTTTATGCAAGAACCTGCATTGAACATGTAAATCACGTCAAGAGATCCTTTTGAATACTCCAGATCCTAGGGTCGTTTTAACACTTTGTTTCAACACAGCTATTATAATATTCCAGATCCCTGTGAATTTACACAGCTAGTTCTATCTCCGTAGGTGGGAGCAATGTTATGGTTTTTGGTTTTTAATGGAGCACTGTTATGGTTTTTGGTTTTAATGCAGTCATGGCAAGAGTCAGCACTACTCGTGCAAGGAGGTCAAGTAGGAGACTCAGGAGGGGTGCCCAGCTACGATGCACCTCGTCCGATGAGGACATAGCACATGATGCTGATAATAACAATGCACACAGAGATGATTAAGAGGCAAATGATGCAGATCCTGGAGGTGTTATTCGACCATCAACCACAGTTGAAGAGGCAAATGATGCAGATCTTGGAGGTGTTATTCCACAATCAACCACAGTTCAAGGTGCAACTGCCAGTAAGAAGATTAGTGCCATCAGAGGATGGACACAAGAAGACATGAAGGCTACCATAGATGATATAGAGTTCAATGGTTTTTCTATCAGAGCAGCTGCTAAAAAACATGGGATTCCACCAACATCAATCCATTACTGGATAAATGGCCTGACCCATACCAAGCGAAAAGGACATCTTACAGTGTTGAGTGAAGAAGAGGAAGAAGAAGTTGTGGTTTGGTGTGAAGAGATGGCTCAACTAGGCCATGGTCTGGAGTTGGTTCAACTCAATCCACTGTTGCACAAATCTGTCAAGGGAGGCCAAACCCCTTTAAAGATGGATTTCCAGGAAAATCATGGTGGAGAGGATTTAAACAAAGGCATCCAGAACTTGTGTTACGCACAGCAGAGGGGCTTGACAGAGATAGGGCTTTCAATCTGTGCCCTACAGTTGTGACCAAGTTCTATCAGACACTCTCTGATGCATATGAGAAACACTCATACAGAGGAGACCATATATGGAACTGTGACGAGACTGGATTGCAGGCAGGGAGGAATTGTGGCATGCGGGTAATTGCCAAGAGAGGGAGCAGGAATGTGCCCAAAATTCTGCCAAAAAGTAGGGAGTGGATAACTATTCTTTGTTGTGTCAACGCAGTTGGAGCATCAATTCCAGGTTTTTATCTGTTCAAGGGAAAGAATCAACTCAAAAATTACATTAAAAACTGTGAACCTGGTGCATGCATGGCTGCACACCCCCATGCTTGGATGACAAAAGAACTGTTCTTGAGTTGGCTTTTCCACTTTGCTTCCTCTGTCCCTGGCGGTGTTTCACCTGAAAACAGACACCTTTTGATTTTTGATGGCCATGGCAGCCACGTTGCTATACAAACCATTAAGGAGGCAAACAGGCTAGGCATTGATCTGTTGACACTGCTTGCACATACCACCCACAGGCTGCAACCTCTAGATGTGAGTGTGTTTGGGCCTTTCAAGTGTTACTTCAGGTCTGAGAGAGCGTCCTGGATGGAAAAGAACCCGGGGGTAGAGGTGAAGAGGTTCGAATTAGCAGAACTTGCAAGCAAAGCTTTTGCTAGGGCACTCACAGCATCAAATATCAAGGCTAGTTTTAGGCGGACAGGAATATGGCCTTTCAATTCCGATGCTCTTCAACATGACACGGGATATAGTCAGGCTTTTGATGTTCAGGGGAGAGAGGATGCAGATGCTGCAGATAACATCATATCACTCTCTCAAGGTCATTGCCAACCACTAGATGACGACAATGAACACGTAAGTGAAAGTCAGTATGGCACCGAACCTGTTGGGGAGAATATAGAAGTTGTTGGAAGGACAGAAACAGAATTAGATGGCCAAGGGATTGTTCATAACAACGTTGCTGATTTGAGTGTGAATGGAGGTGACCAAGCAATGGTAAACAACAGCGAGGAGTTGACATTTCCAAGCCAGCCAGAACAACCCGAGTGGTTGGCAGAGGCGATGACAAATATGAACAGACACATTGTCACCCCCACCAACGATGAAAGCCTTAACCTGCCTTCGATGCCAGCAGTCCTTAACAATGAAGCTCTACATTATTATGTGCTAGTTGGGGGTGGTGGAGATGAGATTGAACAAAATGAAGATACAGTGGACCAAGAAAATGATGATGAGGCACTCCCACCAAATGAGCCACTACTTGGCCAGTTCCTTAAGTTGCCAGTGGAGAAAGTTGCAACTCATCTATCTAATCCCACTGCTGAGCATATTAGATTAAGCAGGAGCTCGCAACTACAAACATCAGAGGAATACATCACCCTACTGATTGAGGCTGAGCACAAGAAAAAGGAGATGCAGGATTTAAAAGAGAAGAAGAAGGCCCTAGCAAAGGAGAAGAAGGAAGCAAAGATTGTTGCAGTAGAAAATCGAAGGAAGGAAAGGCTTGTAAGAGTGAAACAAAGGGAGGAAAGAGAGCGACGGAAACAATTGGCAAGGGAGGAAAGGGAGCAAAGAAAGGCAAATTAGAGGAATCCAAATGGTCTGGAGAGGATAGAGGTGGTTGACAACCCATTGGATCAGTTTTCAGAGAACAGAAGATTATTCCAGGACCTTATTAACATACAGATACCCCAATACCACCAGGCAGGGGGAAATACTGTGTATGCCTTCCAAACTCTAGTGAACCCAGGGCAATTAGGCTCAAGTCATAACTATGGTTACTCAATTCCTCCTTGGCTACAAGGATCAACCTGGCCCGCACCAAATGTTTGCAGCTCAACACAACCAGGTCATGCATCAGTATCTAACCCAACTAGTTTGGGTAATGAAGGCAGTCAACCTCCTCGCACATAGGGTTTTTTGTTTGGCGAATGATAGATGTTTTGTGTTTGGCATACACATATGAAAGGAAGATTTTGTTGCTGGGGGTAATTTTGGGTGGTTTCCTAAGTTTTTGTTTGATTCCAATCTGACAGTGGATATATGTTAGGCATAACCACAGTAAATGTATAAAGTCCCAACCCACCATGGACCAACCGTATGTATAAATCTCGAATTGCTACTATGTTGAACAAGAATATGCCCTTTATGTCAAGTACTGTTTTCTTCATGTCTCTGTCTATTTACTGGACTACATTCCTTACTAAAACTGATTGCTATATTTATTGGTTGGCAAACTAATTTGAATGTTAAACTAAATTGCGTGGTAGACCAACCTGATTGAACATTTAAATTGAATGCAAGTTTTTTCTGAATGCAATACTGACTTGAATGCAAATCGACTTGAACTGGATTGATAGTAAGCATTGCAAACAATCACCGAGCACACAGTTAAAGATTACTTAGGTTAGAGCACACAACAAGAATGAAAGCAGGTGGGACAAACACATATGAGAACCAAAATTCTAGAAAAATACAAAATGAGGGCTAACTGTAGATGGGACAAACACATATGCATGTCCAGCATGAATGGTTGTTAATTTCTTAAAAGGTTTCATTCCTCCAAACCCTAACTGCAAATTCATACAATGACTGAAACAATCAATGAACCATAGCAAACCCTAATTTGTTATAAGGTTTCATGCCTTCAATTCACAATCCAAATTATTCATCTAATTGGCATGCCCAAATTATTCATCTCAACCATGCATCAATCCTATAATCAACTCCAATAAGAAATTAACAACCATTCCTTAAGAATTCAAGCAATCACTGAAAGCAATATAATCACTGAAGGGTTTAATGGAGCACGGTTATGGTGTTTTTTTATGTCAGAATTTCCCGTAACCTTCATACCATTAAAGCATATCTGAATTTTCCATAACCATGAAACCTTCTCTCAATTTTAAAATATACTAAGTTATCAACCAATGAAACAATGAAACCATATCAAACCCTAATCCTATAATGAACTCCATTAACAAATTAAAAACCATTCATTGCGAATTCATACAATCACTAAAACATTCACTGATCCATAGCAAACCCTACTTAGCATGAATGGTTGTTAATTTGTTAAAAGGTTTCATGCCTCCAAACCCTAATTGCAAATTCATACAATCAATGAAACAATCAATGAACCATAGCAAACCCTAATTTGTTAAAAGGTTTCATGCCTTCAATTCACAGTCCAACTTATTCATCTAATTCGCATGCCCAAATTATTCATCTCAAGCATGCATCAATCCTATAATTAACTCCAATAAGAAATTAACAACCATTCCTTCAATATTCAAGCAATCACTGAAAGCAATATAATCAATGAAGGGTTTAATGGAGCACTGTTATGGTGTTTTTTTTTATGACAGAATTTCCCGCATCCTTCAAACCCTAATCCTATAATCAACTCCATTAACAAATTAACAACCATTCATTGCTAATTCATACAATCATTAATAATAAATTTCGACCCTAACAGTGTGCCATTAATAATCAATTTGGACCATAACAGTGCTCCATTAAAAACCAAAAACCATAACAGTGCTCCACTAAAAACCAAATACCATTACAGTGCTCCATTAAAAACCAAATACCATAACAGTGCTCCATTAAAAACCAAATACCATTACAGTGTTCCATTAAAAACCAAACACCCTAACAGTGCTCCATTAAAAACCATAAACCATTACAGTGCTCCATTAAAAACCAAATACCATAACAGTGCTCCGTTAAAAACCAAATACCATTACAGTGTTCCATTAAATACCAAACACCCTAACAGTGCTCCATTGAAAACCAAATACCCTAACAGTGCTCCATTAAAAACCACATACCCTAACAGTGCTCCATTAAAAACCAAAAACCCTAACAGTGCTCCATTAAAAACCAAAAACCATTACAGTGCTCCATTAAAAACCAAATACCCTAACAGTGCTCCATTAAAAACCAAACACCCTAACAGTGCTCCATTAAAAACCACATACCCTAACAGTGCTCCATTAAAAACCAAATACCCTAACAGTGCTCCATTAAAAACCACATACCCTAACAGTGCTCCATTAAAAACCAAAAACCCTAACAGTGCTCCATTAAAAACCAAAAACCATTACAGTGCTCCATTAAAAACCAAATACCCTAACAGTGCTCCATTAAAAACCAAATACCCTAACAGTGCTCCATTAAAAACCACATACCCTAACAGTGCTCCATTAAAAACCAAAAACCCTAACAGTGCTCCATTAAAAACCAAAAACCATTACAGTGCTCCATTAAAAACCAAATACCCTAACAGTGCTCCATTAAAAACCAAAAACCATTACGGTGCTCCATTAAAAACCAGATACCCTAACAGTGATCCATTAAAAACCAAAAACCATTACGGTGCTCCATTAAAAACCACATACCCTAACAGTGCTCCATTAAAAACCAAATACCTTAACAGTGCTCCATTAAAAACCAAAAACCATTACAGTGCTCCATTAAAAATGAAATACCATAACACTGCTCCATTAAAAACCAAAAACCATTAGAGTGCTCCATTAAAAACCAAAAAAGCTAACAGTGCTCCATTAAAAACCAAAAACCATTACGGTGCTCCATTAAAAACCACATACCCTAACAGTGCTCCATTAAAAACCAAAAACCATTACGGTGCTCCATTAAAAACCAGATACCCTAACAGTGCTCCATTAAAAACCAAAAACCATTACGGTGCTCCATTAAAAACCAGATACCCTAACAATGCTCCATTAAAAACCAAAAACCATTACGGTGCTCCATTAAAAACCACATACCCTAACAATGCTCCATTAAAAACCAAATACCATAACAGTGCTCCATTAAAAACCAAAAAACAATTTCCTACGACGTCGTTTGAATAGGAAACCGCACCCAAACAAACCGAACACAAACAGAGAAGGCAAGCAAATCACACCGAGAGAGTGGTTGTGTTGAAAAACACAATGCAAGCGAAGCCGGTAGGATCGAAATCCTACCACGTTTGCTGAACAGGTGGCCACCGCCGAGCACGAACCAGGAGCGGAGCAGGTACCAGGAGCCGAGGACGAACTAGGAGCCGACGACGAAGCAGAAACATGAACACCAGGAGCCGAGGATGAACCAGGAGCAGCCCGCAAACAAGCAGGAACAGGGCCGAACCACCGGGGAATCCACGCCATAGACCACGAACACAACAACAACACCAGACCAGTTATCCAACGCACGGCGACGACCATGGAACAGGGCCACTCCACCACGAGCTTCCAGCGAGTTAACCAAACCAAACATCTGTGCTCACACGGCGACGACCTCCGCGCAAACAACAAACCGGGGCGGACCACCACACAGTCACATTTCATCACAGCAGCGACCTCATCGAACAGCAGCAGGAGGCCGGAGCGGAGCAGCAGCGGAGCCATGGCGGATAGCTTCTGGGGTGGCCGAACGCTCACCTTCCAGCCCCGAGCAAGAATGAACGGGAAACGGGAGCGACTGCCGGGAAAGGGCCAGCTGGCACGCGTCCCGAGGTGCCATAAAGCGCATTAAAGCGCTAGCTACCCGGGACGACGTGGAGCAGCCAGCTGCAGTGGTCGTGCCCTCGACGGGTGGCATCCGCGTGGCATCCTAGGTGGCCAAAGTTGGGGTGGACCACTTCTGGCCTCCCTCCCCTAGTAGACCATGTTCACTTTTAAGAAAAAAAGGATGGAATTTTTGTTACCAGTCCCAAAAATGTACACAATCTCATTGTCTCCATTCGTGTCAAATCGAGTTATTTTCACCGCGTGGACCCACGACATTACCATTATACGGAGGTGGTGACCCTGAAAGTCAAAATCAACGTGCATGCACAGTTTACTATCACTTGTAAGTTTGCAATGCATTAACAATAACCTCAAGAGACGCTCGTATGCAATCCCTCAACAACACTTGTTAAACTTACCTCCTGTACTCGCTCACTGAAATTGAAATTGAATCGAAGTTAACTTAATGTACACCCTTTGAGAACTTGATATGTCTGAGCAGGATTTCTGTTCAATTTACAGGTAATCTCATCATTACAACTGAATTATAATTTTTACACCAAACGACTTTAAAGCACAGCACAGTCGGTGGAAAGCCTCAATTTATGTATATTTAACGTGTGATAAGAAAATTCAGTACATATCTCTTCACAACCTTTACAATAACCAAAGTTTCTTAACATTTTACCATATTCCCCATATTATTTCCTGAGTTTTGCTTTGTTGTCACAAGTCGTAGATGTGCTGAGTGCGGTCTGTGTGCCCAGAATTGTCTTCACTGCATGTTTTGTGTAAAGTCTGTGATAACTGAGAGACAGAGGAGAATTTCTGATAAGTCTGTGATAACCGAGAGACAGAGGATAATTTCTGAGAAGTATGCGATAACATGTATTGAATTGCAGTTTAACTGATTGACTTGTTTTGCTACAACAATGTCTTTCCATTCTCATTATAAGCTCGAAACAATTCCTTCTCCCATTCCATTCCATGTACTCCTTGAAAGCCTTGGAATTGGTCTCCTGCATTTTGAGCTCCAACATTCATTGTCTCAAAAGTATCATATCGCGTCCACAATTTTCGGACCCCTACAATGTTCGGTGGAACGTCGTAAGTGATTTTATCAACCAACAACATAGTTCTCCAATGGGCATCACAAATGTCGCTAAGACATAGGCCAGACGGTGCAGTTCCAATGACTTGCCAACTCTTTTGTTGTGGATACCACTGCAAGTATGTCTCTAGAGAGTCAGAATAGATATGAGGGTCCAAGAATATAGATCGTCGATAATATAGAAACTTTATCGATAGTACGTCAAAATACTTTCAATAGCCGTGTCAATTGGAGATTGAAATTACAATGTACATCCTTTAATAAAATACTAACTTCTATTGACTACCCCTCGTAGACATTACGATTGGGATATATTGCTAGTGTTGCACCTGTCATTTAATGGAAGCTTCATGTCCTAGGCAATCTATATTTTATCCAAGGTTAGAAGTTAGAGAACATGGAATTTATAAAGGTGATCCATGTATCATCTTTACGGGAAAGTGATATGCATGCTAAGAGAAGTTGCAGGATGTTGCAAAATATGAACCAACAACTTATGTGTAAGTAACAAGAATGGTAGGTGATCACATAGAGAGAGTATCACCTCCCATTATCATTACTTACACATAATTGCTTGGTTCATATACTAGAACATCCTGCAAATTCTCTTAACATGCATGCCACTTTCCGGCAAGGATGATACATCGATCACCTTTGCAAGCTGCATGGCCTCCATCTTCTAACCTTGGATAAAATATGGAATGTATTGGATACTAAGCTTCGAAATGAGAGGTGCACCCTCACAATATATCCCAATCTTGATCATTTCTATGAGGGGCAGTCAACGGAAGTTTGTATTTGACCAGTTCCCAAGACAGGACTATAGTTTCTTGCAAAATCAAGTAGGAGTAAAAGAATTTATACTTTGTAGTTTTTTCACTATCTATATGGACAATAAAGTGTAAAAACCTATACTAGAAACATAATGTTTGCTGGAGGAGCCTATTCGGCCAGTTTACTAGGTCCTCCTAACCGACTCAAAAGTAGTTGGCTCAGTTAGTCATGTCAGTTAGGGAAACTGACTGAGATGTCAATAAACTATAACTGAATAAGTGTATGTATTAACTATATAATAGGCTGGTGAGCCAGGAGAAGAATCCCTATTCTCCACTTGTGTACAACATTGGAATGTTTTGGTAATTAACATACTTGTTTGTTTGGTCCCCATTACTCTACTTTCCTTTCTAATCTCTCATCTATATATGATTATGCATGATATGTATGCTTATATCTATTATGGTTGATGCACTACTTGTAACTCCTTGTAATTCCTCATATTACAACATTAGTTCTACTTTCGGTAGTACTGACTCAAGACATGAAGTGGTCATACGTATGTAAATGTTGAGTGAGAGAGAAATTAGAGACTAGTGGAATTGGAAGATTGAAAATTATATACAGAACTATGCTAGAAGGAACAAGTTGAAACTTGCACAGGCCCGAGAAAATTTTGTCACTAAGTCACATGAATGATCTATAGAATTCGTTCCCCATGAGATAAAGAAATTCCTCGATGTTGTTCATGAGCAAGTTGGAAACCAAGAATGAAATATTTTTAATGCACAATATATACAATGGAGGAAGAATGAATCTATACACGTGGCTTGAAAATATATGCGGATAATTATGTGCATACCAAGTTGTCGAAGGAAGAACTTCAGTTCACCAAGTTCACATTAGGATTTATACTGACCTTCACGAAGGATTTTCTATTCAATACTAAGCTTTATATATAAATTTTTAATTGAAAATGGAATCAGACACATAGTCAACCCATGACCTTCGTTGGGTGTTCATGCCTCATCAAACTGGAAGCAAAAGAAAAATGTTTTTGAGTGCTTTGTCAAAGAGCATGAGTGGCAATATATATTTCATTTTATAAAATATCTTTTATTAGTTTTTGTTGAGTCTAGAAGGGCACTACTATGGTGATAGAGCATGGTTTCACATACTAGGTCTTATGGACCCACATGCATTATAGATAGTAAAGATATTTATTTTATCGTTGAGTTAACTAGAAACTAAATATTGGTGTGCATACATACTATAGTTGTGATGGAAAGAAGAAGAGGTGGCAGTAGAGTTAGGGAAACAAAATGTCACTATACACAACTCCCAACCCAGTTTATAATACTAGGCTGAATCCCTTAAATCTAGAAGCTCTTGAAGTTGCATCTATAACTCTTACAATTCTGAAGTAGTCATGTGATATAGAGCCTTAGAAACATGCTCTATTCTTAGATTAAGTTCAATAGTGAAATATAACTCACATTTAGGTCTTAGTTCAAGCAACTCTTCTAGAATTACATTCGAAAATTCTAGCAATATATGATGTTTTTCTATATCTATTGGACCATTCTTTTTGTTTATAGCCACTACTTCATACATTTGAAAACCTTTCTAAGAGTCCTTTTCAATGTAAGGTTCAAATGTTCATCTCAGAGATATTGCTTTCCTAGCTCCTACTAAAATACTATTTTTCTCCCAAATTGGATACAAAATTAAGTGTGTTTCCTTTTCATTCTAGAATTGCTTCATGGGTTTCCCACCAATCCATATAAGGATTATATCACACAATACAAACACTACAAGGAAACACACTATAGTGGAGGATTTTGTGGAGGGTTTTAGAGTTACAATATTGGACAAAATTCTCAAAAAAACCTCCGCTACAACCTTCACAAATGGTACTGGATGTTTTAGCGGAGGTTTTCACAGAACTTTATTATAACTAAAAAAACTCACCGACTAGAGGCTTTTGGAGATGTTTTTATTGGTGCACTTTTTTGAAACAAAAACATTGGTGCTAACAATTGTAAAAGAAACAAGTGAATTTAAAATAAATACATGCAATAGTGTCAACGAAAATTTGAAAGCATTATATGTAGCACTGCTTGATAATACATATAGAACTGATGCACACCAAAATTTTAACTGGAACCGGTGCTTTATAACAATATATGATTTGATGATTTCCATGAAAAATACCATTGGTACTTACGAACTATTAAAAAACACCATTTCTTTATAACAATATATGCACAGATGCTTTATACTAAATGTAGCACTGGTGCTTACTAACTATTAAAAAGAATTGATGCTTAATAACTATTACAAAGCAGCTGTGAGATAAGTGAAGGAAAATGCATAGGTAAAGTTGACTGGGAAGTTTACTACTGCTATATTTTTAAAATTTAATGGTGTGGTTAATATACAGTAGTACATCGAGGTGTAATAATAGAAAAATCACTAGGGAATGTAACAAGTATTATGTTGCAATGAGTCTCTATTATTTTAAACTGGCTAGTGCGGAACTATCTCAAACGCACCGATGCAATATTATCTCAAAAGAATCAGTGTGATTGAAATGATCAGAATCACCATTGATTATTTTCTATTTGGTGAACAATTACTACTGACATCACACTAGAATATCTATATTTTATTCTTATTTTGTTTAATTCATTATTCATCATAAATTGAAATATATTTTATGGTAGTATTCATTTTAACTTTTAATATTGCATTTGGATATGATGTTTGAATTAATTTGTTATATCATAATTTTTTTCATCTATTATAATATTTAATCATCCAGATATTTAATTAGTGGTGTAACATTCCACATGTAATTTCACGACATTGAAGAATTCAATAGAATAAAAAACTTCATTTTGTTATATATCAATAAGAAATCCTTTCTCATACAAAATGGGAGAACATGAACTCCACAATAACCAAATGTCAGCATGCACATAATTGTTACACACATTGATAACCCATTGTCATTCAATTGGGACACTATGTCTAGTACATTATGTAAAATGTTTGATTTTCACATATAATTATTTCAAAATATATCAGTATCTTGAACTAACATCCAAATATATGGATCATCAATCTTAGTTGGAATTGTTGTTAGAGCTTGAGCCACTTGCATGAATTGGTTTATTTGGCCGAATGTTTTTTTATTGCCTCAATTGTTTTCCTCTTCTTTGGTTTCCATATACAAACATAAAAATAATCTTTAAAGAGTATATCTACATTGATGGGAATAATGAAAATTAAAATAGATAATATACATGATTGTAAATTGAAAATTGACGTACCACAGAAAGAATTGAGTCTTGAATGATACACATTATTTCAGAACCAAATCTCCTGCCTTCTCTCAACAAATCATAGATTTAATATACAAGATTTGTGTTTCTCTATTAATTATAAAATGAGAGAAGTAAAACAACATAGATGCTTACAAATTCCACAATTAAATTTTGATACACCATCATATCCTCACAACCCTTACTTAACCCACTGCCAATCATTTCTTCTGATGGATCTTTTTTGTATGTTAACACCTAGTTGAAGATATCCAATGATGGTCGATGTAAAAAGAATTAAAATATAAATATCCAATATGAAACATTAAGTTGTTATAAGGAAATCACAACTACTCACAAACTTTTCTATCAACCGCTATCAACACTTTTTTCCTTGTGGTCATGTCATATGTGTTGAATGGGTCCCATTTTATTTTCTTTCATGCAACAAAAAAAATAAAAAATAATATTGAATATTGAATTAATTAATTAGATGTCCATAATAGAAAATTTTAATGATTTCATACACTTGAAGCACGTTGTTGTTGAATTCGCTCCTCCTACAATGCAATTATTTCCAAGAATTTTAGTCAACATTCAACACATGTGAATTAGACTGTTTGAAACATGTTAGTGAATATTCTTAAGTATAATATTACTCAAAATTCAAGAAAAAATTCATATTTATTTTTGTTTTATTCACATGATTCATCCCTCTAGTGCAACTTTTCCATCAAGGTTTTACTC
The DNA here is from genome assembly GCA_027924585.1 of Larix kaempferi. Classification (NCBI taxonomy): domain Eukaryota; kingdom Viridiplantae; phylum Streptophyta; class Pinopsida; order Pinales; family Pinaceae; genus Larix; species Larix kaempferi. The sequence goes on along the minus strand of BSBM01002285.1, from coordinate 152,213 downwards.
TATTTTGCACTTAGATTGCAAATAAGTTTATCTATATTCCTCATTTTTTATCTCTCTGTGTCACACATTAACCAATACATATTAGTTAAATTTACAAATAATTCAAACATTTTAAAATTTAATATAGAAATTACAAAGAACTTTCCTTATTCCCAATTTTGGATGTACTCCCACCATGTTGACTAGAATTGTTGTTCATTGAAATCTTATCATGCATTATCTATCAATAAACACTGTGGACCTTTAAATAGAGAATCTATTAAGTATATTATAAAAATAAATTAAGTATCTTCAAATTAAAAAAGTAGTATGCCATTTCTATGCGTTTCAATATACACAACACACCGATGCTTCTCATACTTGAATAGACGGGTGCACCATACTTGAACTCAGTGTTAACCAGAACAAAATAAAAATATTCATGTACACATTTGTCGCCACGAATTGTTTATTATAAATCATGGGTAATCAAAACAATGCGCTTTTACAATTAAAGCATTGTTGCGTTAGAACAAGTCGATCAAATATGTAATCATTTTTTAAAATATAAATCAACAAATAACATGCCCAACATTACTGATGCACTATTACTGTAAACACATTGGTGCATTTAAACAACTATGCCACATTGAAATCTACGTGAGCATTTTTTTTTAAATTAAAAAAACAAACAAACAAGGATGATAGGGTTTTAGATTCGACCCAAGAAGTGGTCCCATCGCACCCAAATCCTTATATATAAAACTAGAAACCCATTAAATCTAAACTCCCTAAAAGAAAAATCTTAATTGTGAAACAATAGAGGGATTTAATCCCTAATGTAAAATTTTACAATCACATAAAACAAAAGGAAGCAAAAAGAAAATCTAAATAGGAAAATAAATAAACCATGCATTGTGATCAATAATAATAATTTACATACTTGAAATTTCTAATATGCAAGTTTTGTTTGATTAAACATACCTTACAAATTTCGATCTTCTGAATAATTTGGTTGCTCCATACTCCTCCTTGGTAACTCTCTCTTCCAAAAATCCCCCCTCAAAATTTCAGCAAAATAATGAAATAGTGATTAGTTTTTTATTCGATACCTTATAGAAATAGTTTTTTAAATTGAAAGTCCTGCTCCTTTTTTAGTTTATGGGAAAATATTTCTTGTTATTTTTTGTTTTTGTTTTTTCAGACATCGATGCGTTAGTTACACAAGAGCACTGGTGCATCATAAAATGAAACACCAGAAATATATGAATACCTGAGTGTAGAGAGTTTTTCTTGATGCACTATATTAGTATTCATTAAAAATTTAAAAAAAATCGTATAATTGTGTTACATCGATGCTTCTTTATATACTAAGTGCACTTTGGTCAACAACATTGAAAACTACATAGATAACTATCCTCTATCAAATATAACGTATATTTTGTTTTCTAGGATTTTTTGCAAATGTTCCAGCAGGGTGCGTATGTGGTTTTGCTGCACCAATGCATCCATTTACCTCGGATGCATCAATGTTTTTTTACTATTATGGTGCACCAATTAATTAAAAAGCATTATTAATTCCGATTTAATTAGACGGTGAAGAATTTTTTTAGTTTATAATAGTAATAATATTTTTAATAATAGTAATACTTCTTGTTTTTATAATAGTGATACTATAGTGAAGAATATTTTATTTTATAACACTATTTTCATTCATAATGACTGCAATATTTAATGACAACAACCATTTCTAGGATATGGAATTTTTTCGTGATTTGTACTCCTAATTTCCAATTGAATGACGATCATGGAAGGAGGTATTATTGTGATGAATCAAGTTATAAAATTGGGTTTTGATTGTAGTGAAGGATGGATGCCCCAATTCCTACATCAAATTCATACATTTATCCTATGTATTTATTTCCCTATCCTCTATTGTTTCTCTTGGAATCTCACTTACAAAAATATTCCTCACTAATTTTCACAAAGATTGCACACAAAAACTGAGCAGAAATTGAGATAATTCACCAGAGAGAAGAATATCATGTGGAACAAATTTTATTAATATCATACCAAGAATATTTTTGTTGTCCAAATATGTTACAAAGTATGAAATTCATGATGCTCTAGTGGCATTCAAAATCCATGCATTAATTAGGATTACTTTGGAATATTCACCCGACTAGACATAAGAACTAGTTACAACTCCGATGAAATGGACGTTAGGTGATGGTAGGTGGGACAAATGGGTGCATGAGGCATTTAACTGGAAGTAGGTAGGGCAAGGATGTGCATCAATGACTTGCAGGATCAAAATAGAAGAGATGATTCCAAAGAAGGGCACATAAGGTAGTTGGCTGACAATGGTCTTCAATGATGAAATCAAGCAGAGGGTTTTGGATCCCTAAATTTTAAAAGGTCCCTAAAGATTCATATATTGACTTAGCATGTCCTAAAAATCATGGAATAGAGAATATTAGTGGGGGATGATACCAAATATTACAAATCAATGGTCCAGTGGTAATCCCAATGATGGAAACTATGCACTAGGGGGTCAACAACTTAGTCTATGCACTAAGGAAAAAAATAATGTTTATGCCTAATGTCTATATGGGTAATATATCCCAACACCCCCCTTAAGCCCGAATTATGTCAAGGAAATCAAAATTGGGCCCTGGTAACAAAGACCAAAGGTCACTCTTTACAAAAAAACTTTATTTACCCAAATTAATTGAGGAAAGAGGGAAAACCCAGTGGAAACAAGCCCCCCCCTCAAAATGGACATGAAAGAATATCTAAGTTGTATTCACCATGGAATCAGTCACCCCAAGGAGTCATCTAAAATTAGTGAACTTCTTTTCTATAAAATTCTTGTTGAATATGCTTGCATCATGCCCTTTTATAGAAGGACTGTACTATAGTGAAATGATGTGATCATTCATCAAACCTATGATGTAGTGCATGTGGATATCAATATGATTGGTTCTTTGCCTCTAAACTATATATATTGAGATATTGATAGAGATCTAATTGTCACAAAAGATGACAGTAGGAGCACTACAACAAAACCCAAACACAAACAAAATGGATTGCAACCAAGTGGAAGGTTTGGCTACATTGACAACACCTCTATACTCATATTTAGCAGATGATAAATAAATGGCTAACTGCTTCTTTATCGAACAACATATAGGACTAGAACCAATCATGAAAACATAACCAGAAGTTGATGTTCGATCTGAGCTATCACTTTCCCAATCAGAACCAGTGTACCCAACAAGATCTAGTGGAGATTCAGCTGCATAATGAATTCCAAAATTGTTTGTCCCTTGCACATAGTGAAGGATTCTCTTTGCTTCTTCCCAAAGGAGCTCATGGGGATCCTACATGTATATGGAAACAGCACTTACTACATAGGATATGTCAAGGAGAGTATGTGTGAGAAACAAAAGACTCCCAATCAATTTGCTATACAATATATTGTTCACCAAGGCGAAGAACCACCATACTCAAGACTGACACCGAGGAGGAAGGGGAATATTGTTGAATTACAATCTGGCATGTGAAACTTGTTAAGCAAATATGCTGCATACTTGGATTGTGATACTTTGATACGTGAAGTAGACTATGCTATCTCAAGTAAAAGAAATTGCTTCAACAAACCCAAATCAATAATGGAAAATGAACTATGCAAAGCAGACTGAATGGAAGCAATACCTGCAGGTGAAGTCCATGTGATCAACAGATCATATACATACAAGACAATGAGAAAAACATAATCACCATCATTATTCATGTACACATTCGGATCTGATTTACATCTTTGGAAGTCTTGTGAAAGAAGGAAAGAATCCATCTTAGCATAGCAGGCTCAAGGATCTTGCTTGATCCCATAAAGAGACTTCCTAAGTACTCACACAAGTGAAGGAGCATGAGTGTATCCTTCTAGATGCTACATATATATTTATTTATCTCTTCATCAATATCTCCATGGAGGAAGGTTCTCGTGATATCCATATGGTGCACCTCCCAACGCTTGGATGTAGCAATGGACAAAACCAATCTGATAGATTTCATATTGGCTGCACGAGCGAATGTCTCTGTGTAATCAAGCCCTTGGGATTGAGAGAAGAATTTTTCCACCAACCAAGACTTGTACTTGCATGTGACCCCATCTGAATCCATCCTCTTTTGATATACTCACTTTCATTTTACAATCTTTCTTCTAGGAGGAAGTGAAACTAGCTCCCAACTATCATTGTTTTGAAGATATTGGTACTATTTATCCATTGCAACTTTCCATCTTGGATCTTGGGAGGCATCATAATTCTTTTTGTATCAGATCCAATCATCATGAAATACATCTAATGGATAAGTGGATTGGTAGCAGAGAGTGCAAAGCTTGTACATTGAAACTATGATCTTGTTCTTCTTATATCATGTGGATCATCAACAAATCTACTAGTTGCTTCAATGGTATTCTTAACCCATTTATGCCTTGAAGATGGATGTATTGGATCAACTGGATCTGGATCTGGATTATTATGTTCATCTTCATCATCAAAAAAAAAATTTGTTCTATCATATGAGGAGGCTTGACTTTCTTGATCACATTCAAGGCTTTGAGGATGTAAGGCCTTTATTTTCTCTGGCGGAATCCTGGCCCAAGCTTTGGAAATAAACATTCAAAAGTGAGGAAAATCATGTTTGCACCCATTTCAAGCTTCAAATGGAATTATTCCTTTCAAATAATTTTGAGGAACTCAGTTCTGGATGTATGCAACATAGTTAATGGCCTATACCCACATCTTTAGAGAGATTTGCTTTGAATCAAGAATATGTGTGGCCATCTCTTTTAGAGATATGTTCTTCGCTTTGCAACACCATTTAGTTTTGGTGTGTAGGGAGAAATGTGTTGTATTTGGATGTCTGCATTAGCACAAAGTTGTTGCAAATTGATTTTCACATACTGCCCTCCATTTTCAGTATGAAGCACCTTAATCATATTTCTAGAAATATTTTGAACAAAAGCTTTAAAATATTCAAAAATATCCTACACTTATAACTTGAACTTGAGTAAATAGACCCAACAATATCTTGAATAATCATCTATGAATGTTAAGACATATATATAATCACTCAAATAAGGGTTAGGAAGGGGTCCAATGATGTCACTGTGAATGAATACGGGAGTTAAGGAGGCTCTACATGCCTTTCCTTTCTCAAACTTGTGCTCTAGATGTTTTCCAAGCATGCAACCTTGATAGATTCCATTTGAGAATTTTATATATGGAAGGCCATAAACCATACACTACTTGTGCAATTATTGCAGATATTTGAAGTTGAGGTGACTAAACCTCTCATGCCATAGCCTACCGGATTCATTGGTATGTGTTAGCAGCACATTTGATGTTGAATAGGGAAGAAAATGGTTGAACTCAGAGACCCCTAAACCATGATTTCTAGAACCAATTGCAATGACCTTTCCAGTAGAAATATTAGAAATTTCTACATCATCATGAGTGAACACAACCTTCTTTGGAAATTATATGTGATTCATTTGAAATACTAAGAGAAGATTCGAAGCGAATGAAGGAACATGTAGAACATTCATGAAGCTCCCATAATAAAGATTGATTCTTCCTTTACCTTTGGATGGAATTTAAGAATCATCACCCATGAGAATTGAAGGACCACCAATGGGATTGAATGTAGAGAAGGAGTCCCTGGATTCCCCAGAGTCAATGATGAAAGAAGGAGACTTTGAAAAATCATCCACAAATGCATGGCATCTCTCTTTATCATCATATCGAGATCTAACTTCTTTCCTCGCTCCTTTAGGAAGAGCAATGTTGTTTTTCTCTAGAAGTTGCGCCATGATATAAATGGTCCTCTTCATGCATGAGCTTTCAGGGTGGAAACCCCTACTTTAATCTTCTGCTAGTCCTTCCTTGAATTCCAAGGTCCTTTACATGGATTTGTCTTCTTCTTTTGTGTCTAATATGACTTCCTCTTGTCTTTAGCATTCTTATTTCCTTTGAAATTATTGGATTCTTGAGAAGAAAGTACTTGGTCCCTGGATGGTTTGATGACTCCCATATCAACCAATTTGTCTTTCTCCTTTGTGAGAGACTCCATGAATGCGCTCAGGGTGGGCATATTCCAATTTGGAAATGCCAATTCAACAGTATGGATGGTAGATACAAATACAGAATACTCAAAACCCAACTTTGAGAGGATGTACATAATCAGTTTATCATCCTTCTTCTCTATGCCACACTGCTTGAGCTTGTTTCTTGGGATTTCTCCCAAGCTAGTGCTAAAGATCACCTGCTAACTTGTAGCAGTAGTCTCAATGTAAAAGTAAAAACAAATGTAAATAATAGTAAATTTGATCTAACATGTGCAAAGAGATCTATGAGATCTATGAGATAAACAAGAAATAAAAAATTCGATCTTTTGTATTACCTCAAATGGTGAGGATGGTGATGGTGAGCAGCTCCAAGGTTGAGATGCTCCAATGGTCCAATGGTCTCTTCTTCTCCAATGCTCTAATGGGGATCTTCAAACTCAAAAGTGAGGCTAGGGATCTCAAGAGTGAGTTTGGCAGCATAAAGATATGATGAATGTGAATGAATAGTGAGGAGCCCCTATCACCTTTTTATAGTTTTTTGGTGATGGGAAATACCATTATGGTTTAAGGAAACCAATGGTATTGACCAAAATGGTTTAGGTATCTTTTTTCTTCTTTTTCCTTTTTTGAATATTATTCCCTTTTAATTGATTTTTGGGAATTTTGGACCCTTTTTTAGGGTTTTTTGTGTTTTTTGAGGAAAAAGACATATTTTGAGGGGAAAAAGGTGTATTGTGGTATTTTTGGTGACCTTTTGAAGGTTTTAGAGGCTCAAATGGTGGAAAAAGTGGACAAATGGGTCATGTGAATAAGGGAATGAGCTAGTGAGCACTTTTTGGGTGTTAACAAACTGCCCCTTGATGTGTGAGGGCAGGAGCTCATCGTATGGCCGATAGACATCATAGTTCTTTTGTCTTTTTTCTGGGGTTTGGAGAAGAGAAGAGACTGATTGGAGAATGGAACAGTGGTCCCTTGGAAGCTGCAAAAATTGAAAAAATACATGGCCTCAAAATGAATGAGGAATAATCTCTGATAACGGACGAGGCAGGCATACCCATGCTCGTATCAAGACATTTACATAACAATTAGGCTCAAGAAGGGGGACCTGAATAATACATAAAAATATGTGGGTACATCATAATGGCCTAGAGGGGACACAATGCTGGGACGTACTTATGGTCATACCATGACTGATCTCAATAATTGATATACTGGAAAAGAGCAACAACCATTTTGAATAAGGTTTCAGAAGGGTTAAAGAACTGCAAGAGCTGAAGGTGTCCAACATCTCTAGGGACTGAATGACTGTGAGCCAACTTTTGAGGGAGTATATGTAACTGTATACTCGAGGGAGTATAAAACTGAGGTACTTCCGAATACTGTAGCCATGCACAACCCAGATATCTATAGGAATATGTATCTGGTTGTTTCCTCGATTAGACTCATCAATGTGGTAGAGTCAAATGATATCTAGGGTCTTCAACAAATAACTGAAAGGACCAATACCCTGTACAAGTCTCAATGATGCAATCAAAGTGTTGACATCGAGCATGTGAGAAACAATCATTTGGAGAGGCACTGAGGACTCCTTTCAAAATTATTCATAGGCACTCATCACTAATGGTCATGAGTCCAAGGCACAGGGACCTCTAGCTCTATCCTCTGGAATAGATTTGGTTGGTGTCGACAGAGGGAGACCGGAAACTGCTAAGAAAATGATGTTTCCTTGATAGGAGTGTGAAGTGTACAACTGAAGTGTGATAGTACTGATGGTAGGACTAACATATTGTCGGGATGGGGTATAACTGGGGTCATAGTGTGGGTGGACTCAAACTTCCTTTGTTCAGAGCATGATGACATGATTGACCTAGCAACATATGAAGTTGACGTTTAGGTGTGGGGATCATAGCTTAAGGGATCAGGGGTATGTATTGAAAACTGGAGTGACTCTGGGGGACAAGCTGATGGATGTTATTAGAAGACTCTTAGGGTGACATACTACAGAATACTCTGAACAAAGGTGACCATAATGGGGAATCTGCCATATGAGTAGACATGATCTGTTGTGGCACCGAAAATCATAGTTGGGTCCCTCTTCATGGTTTTATTGAGCTCCAAGAAGGGATAAAAGTGTGCTCTGAAATGGTACTGTCCTCTGGATTTATGCGAGCCCAGGACTATTCATGCTCATGAGTGCTTTCATTTTTAAGGGTCTGAAAACGATAAGAATACTCTGAATTGGTGGAGGAGTACCATCCTGTTGATTTGTACGAGCCTAAGATGGTGATTGCTCGTGGTTGCTTTCAATTGTAGAGATTCTGAAAGCGGTAAGTAGACTCCATTGGTGTTCTTTTTCGTATGTTAGTCTCCAAGGACCGAAAAAGCATAAAATGATCCAAATGGAGAACTCTACAATCACTAGAAGAAGTGTTTAAATTACTTGATTCAATTCTTCCATGCTTGAGTAGTCATTATATGCTTCATCCCCCCATAGGAAGAATATTCAGCCACTCTTCTAGTGATCTTTCATTTTCTGATTTAGTTTCCAGCCTTAAGATCTTCCATTTATTCATCATAATATTCTTGTATCGGATCTGATCTCATCTCTCAGAGACTATCTTCTAATTTCAAGATCCCGATACTACTAGGCTCGAAGACATCTCACCTTCAGTCATCCATCTTGTTTAGTGTGTTGATTATCTTTTGGGTTTAGGGTGTCTAATTGTTAAGCGGGGTCTCCCCCTTGACTTGGCCAGATGCCTCGTCTAAAGTGACAATAGCCTTGTTTGGAGTGACTTCCATTCATTTGAGTGGAGGACCTAGCTATTGCAGGTTACATCTTCCTAGTTGCATCCTCTACCGTCCCTTTTGGGATATCTATTACAAGCAGCTAGATATTGTGTGGTAACACCCACATGTGTGGGCAATGTTGGATTTGGGTGGACTACTGAAGTTCGCATAGATTCCTCTTATGCGTTCGTTCAGAGACTTGTTGAACAGGTTCAATGATTTATGGGACCCAGAGGAGCTAGATTTTATGGTGCAAGGTAAGCAACTGGATCTCACCTTGACTGATGTGTATTTCCATACTAGATTGTCCTATTTGGGTGAGATAGGGGACACCCAGCCCAGGATTCTAGCTAGTATGGATATAGAGGATGTCCCTGAGAGATTTTTCCGTCAAGGGGCCCGTGTGCAGAATAGCACACTAATTGTCTCGGATCTGCAATAGTCGGAGATGCAGGTAGTGGCCCCTTGTGTTTTACGGGTGCTTGGTGCACAAGTGCCCCACCATTTTTTAGGGGGGTAGATGATGATGGTTCATCATGTCATGACTGGGACTTATTTTGCTTGGGGTCAGATATTCCTTGCTTGTGTTTGGCAAGACCTGAGCAAGGTGAGGCGTGAGGGAGGAGCGTTCAGTTTTTCCTCTTTCCTGTGTTCCTTCTTTTTTGAGCGGGGTACCTACCTTGTGGCCATGTGTGCCGGTTCGAGATGGTCTGAGGAGTGTGCCACAGATTGTGCGGTGGGGGGAGATGATGCCCCGAGGTGGTGGTGGTATTCGTATGTTCTTCACGATGGAAATGTACGAGCAGTGGGAGCAGATGCTAGTCATGATTGATGACTATCTGTACCAGGGTATGGACTTCCAGGGAGACATCAAGATGCCTCGAGCTCAGGGACAGGCTTGGGGGTTGGATGGTACGTCTTGTTTTTTTGTTCTATCTTATCATGTTTGTATGGTTTGTTGATTTATGATAGTTAGATATGTTTATATGATATTAATGTATTTCAATTTGGGTTATTGCAGATGTGGGTCTTCTGCTGCCACCGGATCATCAGGATCATAGGGGACGAATGGTGGTGGTGGTACCTCCACCGGTAGTGGCACCTCCACCTCATGCATGAGGAGTTGTGCATCACCGAGATGATGCCATAGAGGATGTACATGATACCTTAGACGCGTTGATGGATGATGTAGCAGATGATGGTTGGAGAGACCTAGATCAGTGTGTGTTGGACCGTTGTTACGATGCTCTGCGTGAGTGGAGATTGATTCTGCGGAGGGTAGATGTGTTGGCAGCTGAGAGGAGAGCTCAGGATCAGTATGATCCGGAGGAGGAGGAGCCGTAGGAGGCAGTTGACTGTGATGATGAGGACTAGGTTATCTTGTACTTGCCCCCAAATGCTGATGAGCATATGGGGACGTTTTTTGTTGATACACATTTTGTACAGCTGGTGTACTTTTTGTATATTTGGGTGCTGAGGGCACCCTTGACATTGTGACTCTATGATGATATATATATATATATATATATATATATATATATATATATATATATATATGCGTTTTTTATTATACAGTCATGTATGCACGTGGATGCACATCTTGTCTTTTCTTTTATGTCTTGTTGCACGTGGATGCAATTGTATGTGTTTTGTTTGCCTGTGGAGGCACCTTCTATGCACGTGGATGCAATACTTTTTTGTCTTTTGTATGCCCGTGGAGGCACATGTTATGCATGTGGATTCAATACTATTATGGTTTACTTAGTTTGTTTATTTTATTTTTCGATGCCGATGTGATGCATGTTGTGATGTCCTACATGTTCTGGTTGATGTGCCAATCTAGAATGTTGTTAGCCATTTGGTCTGCTACACTGTTTAGATTTCTTGGGACATCAGTGAATGAAATGGATTCAAAGTGTCAAATCGTTTATTTAGTGCGTAGGTATTTTCTAAATAGATAGGGATCGTGTACCTGGAAATAGTTGTTGAGCTGGGAAACAAGGAGCTAGGAGTCTAGGAAGATTCTAATGTGACTTATGCCCATTTGGAGAGCAATGGCCAGTAGACTGGTCACGGCGTTGTACTCAGCTTGATTATTTGTGGCGGCACCTATGCACTCTCCGTCAAGGTGGATCAACTCGTGTGAAGGGGAATAAAGTACCCAAGCTGCAAAGGCGAGATTTGGAGACTAGCGACTTGCACCGTCGGCAAAGCCAATATGGTAGAGTGGAACGGGATCCATCTGTGTTCATGCAGGAAAAAATAAAAATGTAAGGCTTTGAAAGTTTACAGTGAAAAAATGAATTAAAAACTGTACAATATGGACGGTGGTGTCCAAAAGATTTTTATGGATAGAATCGTTGGAGATACAACCCGTTATGGGGGTTGCGCGTGGGGTTTCCTTCTGAGTTGGTCAAAATGTATGCCCCGTGTCCAAGGAAAGTGTGTATGATGTATGGGCCTTGCCACATTGATTTGAATTTTCCTTTTCCCGTTTTGTCATGGGCTTGGTCATAAATGAGTACAAGGTATCCTTCACTAAATGCTCGTGGGTGAACGCGTTTATCGTAATGGAGTTTTGATCTGTTCTTTGGGGCTTCGATTGTTTGGAGAGATGCGCGGCGATCTTCGACGGCCTGCTCTAAAAGAAGTAAGTGTTCTTCAATTGGTGAAGTATCTGGGAGGACTTCTATGGAAATTTGTAATGTCAAGATCTGACACTCAATGGGGAGTACAAATTCCACGCCGTGAACCAAATGGAAAAGGGTGAAGCTAGTGGCGGTTTTCGTGGACGTGCGGTAAGCCCATAATGAGGGAAAAAGCATGTGATTCCAATTGGATTTATGTTTGTTGACAGTGCGTTGGAGGATGGTCTTCAAAATTTTGTTAACAGCTTCGACTTGGCCATTCCCTTGGGGGTAGTAGGCGGAGGAGAAATGATGTTCAAACTTAAGCAGTGTTGAAAATTCTCGCCAAATGGAGTCCTCAAAGTGAGAACCATGGTCTGAGACGAGTTGCTTAGGTACTCCAAAACAAGCAATAACATGGTTGAGGAAAAAATGGGCTGTAGTGTCGGCTTTGCAGTTGTAGGTAGGCATGGATTCTGCCCATTTGGTAAAGTAATCGACAGCCACAGTGATGTGTTTATGGCCACCAACTGATGCAGGGTTTCAATCCATGAAGTCGATGGCCCATTTGCAAAATGGTACAATGGTGTCGACTGGATGAAGGGGGGCGGGGGGGGGGGGGGTTCTTGCCTTGGGGGCAAAGAGCTGGCAGTTTTGGCAATGTTCGACTACTGTGATACAATCAGTGAATAATGATGGCCAAAAATAACCTACGCAGATTACCTTTTGGGCGGTGGCCATTCCAAAGAAATGGCTTCCGCAAGCACCGCTATGACAGTCATTAAAAACTTGTTCTGCTTCTTCTTGGGAAAGGCAATGCCGTAGGATTGTGTCGACACCATGTCGATAGAGGACATCACCTAAGAGGAGATAACGGGGGTCATGTTGACGAATGCGACGTCGTCTATCACGGTTGATATTGGGTTGAAACTTCTGTGTGCGGAGGTATACCAAAATGTCGTCATACCAAGGGTCGTTAGACAAGATAATGAATAAATGTTCGTCAATTAGATAATTATGGATAGCTAGTGATGACGATGAGGATGGTAGGTCCGTAATGAGATAAGCGAGTGCTAGGGATTTGGTGCTCTTTGAGGTCTTAAAAGTTAGGTCGTATTCTTGTAAGATAATCACCCATTTAGCTATGCGTCCTGGAAAAAGGTGACGTGTTAAGAGATAGACCATGGGGTTGGAATTTGCGACAACTGTGGTATGGCTGAGGAGAATGTAATGGCACAATTTCTATAGTGAAAAGACGACGGTGAGGGCCATCTTCTCTTCATATGGGTAGAGTAGTGGTGGGCCTAATAAGCTTTGGCTTACATAGTAAATGACATGCTCTTGACCAGCAGAGTCTTCTTGGACGAGTACTCCAGAAACGACATAATTGGATGATGAAACGTAAAGGATGAAGTCTCTTCTGAAATTTGGAGAAATCAAGGGGGAATTAGTGAGTGCTTTCTTCAGGTCTGTGAAATCTCCTTCCGCTTGGTCATCCCATATGAAACGGGTATGAAGGCATAGAAAACGGAGGAAACCATGCACTATCATGGTGTAATCTGGGACAAAGCAACAGACGAAGTTGGACCTCCCCTGAAGGCTTTGTAGCTATCTTAGTGTATGAGGTGATGGTAGGTCCACGATGTCTTGGAACTTTAAAGGGTCTACAATGATCCCTTTTTCTGAAATGATGAAACCCAACAGACGGCCTGCTGGAACACAAAAGACACACTTGAGTGGGTTCAAGCGGATTCGGTATTTGCAACAATGCAAGAAAACTTGTTGAAGGTCATCTAGATGGTCAGATCGTTTCTTAGATCAAGCCGTGAGGTTGTCTAGATAAACCAATATGATGTTAATCAGGTCATGAAAACAATAAGTCATTGCTCGCTAAAATGTGGCTCCAATGTTCTTGAGACCAAAAGGCATGACACGATAGGTGAAGGTGCCCCATGGGGTAGTTAAAGTGGTCTTGTATTGATCAACCTTCTGGATTTTAATTTGGTTATACTTGGAAAAATCATCCATGAAAGATAGTACCTCATGTCTCGCACATGCATCGATTAATTGGTCGATAAATGGTGTTGGGAAGTTGTCTTTGGGACAAGCTAGATTGAGGTCATGAAAATCAGTACAGACATGAATGGTGCCTACTTTCTTATTGACTGGAACTGGTTTGGAAACCCAGGTGGTATAAGCAATAGGATATATGAAACCTGCTACTCGAAGCTTCTCAATTTTGGCTTTGACGGATGGAAGCTTGGATGGGTGAATGGGGCATTTTTTCTGGCGGAATGGAGATATGTTGGGCCAAGTATCTATGTGATGTTCTATAATAGTAGGATCAAGACCAGGCATCTTGGTGTAATACTAGGCAAAGACATCGCGGAATTCTTGGAAGAGTTTATTATAGGCTTGGGTTTCCTTTTCAGTGCATGATGCACCTAAAGAGATAAGCTCAGGTTTTCTGGGGGTGGTGGAGATGTCGATTTTTATGATCGGCGAAATGTTAGCCATGTTACCTTCTTCAAAGGCTTCTGGTGTTGGGATTGGATCTTTGAACCAATCTACCTTGGTTGGTAAAAAATCTTTTGATTTGACAGACAGTTGGTTTGCCGTGATGGACGTAGATGCCTTAGGGATGAAGTATGATTGATGGTGCATATCATCCCAGGGGTAGTCTGGTGCAGTAAGTGTTTCTAGGATTTCCTCATCGCTACGGAAGTAGTGTGTCAGAAAATCAATTGGTTCAGGCTTATATGTAGTTGAAATCATATAAATGGTATTGATTTCTTCTAAAGGGGACGATTATGGGGGGAATAGTTCCTCAACGAGTGGGGGGGATATCTCTAGGTCGGCATTATTCAGGTCATATAGTGTTGCTCTATAATTTGGGAGATTGGGGTAGTGATGTGCATAATGGCTGTAGATGCCACAGATCACACAAGGGTGGTTTGTACGTAGTGATTTATCGCGAGGATGAAGGGGTAGCTGAAGTTTAACAACTAGAATGTTTGAGTCGTCATCGAACATTTGCATGTGTTCTTGAAGTGCTGGTAATTGTGGACATAGATGTGTAGCATGGCCTATATCATCGCACAAGGAGCACTTGGGGGGTATGCAGATTGTTGGGGGATTCTTCACTAATTTGGGAGTTGCTAGGGGGGTGCCAGTTCTGGGTCCAGTGGTGTAGGTCTATGGACCTCTGCCCCCATGGTAGCGGGATTGAGGGGGTGTAGCTAGGGTTTTCACCCTAGCTTGTGCAAATGAGCACCTACTAAGGAGAAGGGACTCCTTAGTAGCAGTTCAGAAAAATGGTGAAATATGACAGTACAGTAAAATAAAATTAAACTAACATGAGCATGAACATAAATAACAAAACATGAAAATATGGTGAAGATCTCTCTTTTTGTATTAAAAATTACCTCAGATGTAGAGGTTGGTGGAGCCTTTGCAGCAGTCCAAGAGGGTTGCTTCCAAGCTCCAGTGTTGTTCCTTCTCCTTCTTTCAAAGATGTTTTGGAAATGGGGCGAAAAGGGTTCTCAAGAATTAGCTCTGACTGGAGAGCAAGGGTTTCAAGGGAATTTTCAGCTGCGTAAGGATAGGGATGATTGTGGATGAAAAATGGGGATCCTCCATTACCTATTTATAGGTTTTTAGTGGTGGAGTGTTGACCCATGGTTTTGCTTCCCTTTTTCCCTCTTTTTCCTCATTTTTGTATTTTTTATTCCCTTTTTAGAGGGTTTTTGCTATTTTTGGAGGAATTTAAATTATTTTTGGGGAAAAAAG
Organism: Larix kaempferi; assembly: GCA_027924585.1. NCBI lineage: Eukaryota > Viridiplantae > Streptophyta > Pinopsida > Pinales > Pinaceae > Larix > Larix kaempferi. The sequence goes on along the minus strand of BSBM01002285.1, from coordinate 136,895 downwards.
GGGGTTTTGGGCCTTTTGGAGGCTTTTTAATGGGTTTTTTAAGGTTTTGGAGGAAAATATGGTAGGAAATATGGACAAATGAGTCATTTAATGAGGGGGATGAGGTAGTGAGCACTTTTTGGGTGTTAACAGATTGCCCCCTGATGTGTGAGGGCAGGAGCTCATCGTATGGCCGATAGACATCATAAGTCTTTTATGGTTTTCCTGCGATGTGGAGAGGAGAAGAAATGAACTAGAGCCCAAAACAACGGTTCCGAACAAACTGCAAAAATGAAAGTACATGACCTCAATAATGAATGAGGAATAATCTGAACATATGGACAAGGTGGGCATTCCCATGCTTGTATCAAGATATAGAACAATAACAAGGGGGTCCAAAAAATGGGGATCTGAAATATACATGGCCTCAAATGAGGAAGAATCTCAATATATGGACGAGGCGGGCATACCCATGCTCGTATCTAGATATATATAAAAAATAACAATGAGGCCCAAAAATGGGGGTCTGAAGGATACATGGTGAACCACTGTGTACATCATAAGGGTCCAGAGGGGACACAAATCTGGGACATACTACTGGGCTAACCATGGCTGAGCTGAAGAACTGATACACTGGAATATTAATAGTGGTGCTGAGTGTGGTACCAGAGGAACTGATGAACTGCTGGATCATAGTGACAAGGAATCATACCCTCAATGGTACACTGAACTGGAACTAAACTGGGTACTCAAGGAAGCATATAACTGGATGGCTTTCGAATACAATCGCCAACAAAACCCGAACATCCATGGGAACATATAACTGGGCGTTTCGAAGTGACTCACCAATGTGCTAGAGTCAGGGGAAATCTGGGGTCTTCGACCAATAACTGAAGGGATATATACCCTGCACGATTCTCAATGATGCGATCGAGGTGTTGAAGTCGAGCATGTGAGAAACAACTACTCGGAGAGGCACTGATGAATCCTCTCAAAAATGGTCCATAGGCACTCACCACAGATGGTGATGAGTCCAAGGCACAGGGACCTCTCGGTCTATCCTATGGAATAGATGGACTGTCATTGACAGAGGGAGACCTGCAACTAGAAAGGCAATGATGTTTCCTTGGTAGGAGCACGAGGTGGAGAACCGGAGTGTGAGAGTACTGATGGTAGGATTGACATATTGTCGGGGTAGGGAATAACTGGGCAAGTAGAGTGGGTGGACTCAAACTTCCTTTGTTCAGAGTATGATGGCGGGGGTGATCGGGTAGCATATGAAATTGACTGGTGGGAAAGGGATCATAGCTGTAATGGACCAAGGATGGTGACTGGGATGAGTGATACTCAAGTTGGTGTAAGATGGCAGGAGACTGCAGAATACTCTGAACAAAGGAAACCTTCTTGGGGGTGCTGCCGAGATGATCGATCATGGTGCTGAGAGGCACTAGGGGTACTTCTTCATGGGTTAAGGAACTAGAAGAAGGGTGTTCAAAATGGTACTGTCGTGTGGATATATACGAGCCCAGGACAGTTCATGCTTGTGATTGCTTTCAATTTTAAGGAGTCTGAAAGCGATAAGAACACTCTGAAATAATGGAATGGTAATGTCGTGTGTATTTGTACGAGCCCAGGACAGTTCATGCTCGTGGTTTATTTCAATTTTAGAGAGTCTGAAAGCGATAAGAAGACTCCAGGGGGTTTCTTTTTCGTGTGTTAGTCTCCAAGGCCCGAAGAAGCATAAAAGGATGCAATGAAGAACTCTTCTAGCTGGTGTGACTAGAGTATTCATTTTTTCGTAATTACTCTACCAAGTCTGGAAAAGGGTTAAACTTATACCAGATAGATGCCCTTTTAGGTACTTTAACGAGCATGAAAGGAAGCAAGATTGCTCGGTGATCTTTTCATTTTTTTAGGAGTCAGAAAAGAGCTTAACAGAAACTCTCTAAGTTCCTTTTTCGTAAAGGACTTGTCTGGCCCGAAAAAGGGATAAAATTATACCGAACAAAAGGAATGGCCAGGCAAGGAGGAAGTGTTCAATCAAGGAACATCGATGAGAGCTAAGAATGAGGGTGGGGGGGAACACTGGTGGGACTCCTTGAGGGGTGATGAATGGTGGCAAAATAATGAAATAATTGCAGTATAAATGGAGTCAATGGCTGATGTAAAAAAGTGTAACAATCCGATGGCAGCCAATGTGGCGTGCAAACCGAGGTAGCAAGGTGGAGGGACACAATGTTGAAATTGTACCTAGTGAGAGCGAGAAATGATCTCAAGCATCATTAGGGGCTCGGAAAACTGAATCCGGTGATATAAAAAGTGTAAAAAATGGAGAATGACCGAGGTGTCATGCAAACCGAGGCGACGGGGGTCATTTTGGAAAAAATACCCAAAACATCTAGGGGTGAGAGCGAGAAATTATCTCAAGCATCATCACGGGCTTGGAAAAATGAAGCCGAGGATATAAAGTATATCAAAAATAGAGAACGACCGAAGTGGCATGCAAACCGAGGCAACGAGTGGTGTCTAGAAAAAATGCTCCAAAAATTGATGCAGAAAAAATAAGAAAACGAGTCGACCATCTTGACGGTCTCATCGTGCCGATTCCAGTGGTCGAAACGGTTCAAAAAATGGACTGCGTATGGATTCAGAATGGCCAAAACAAGAAAAAGTCAATGGACTAAAAATAGTAAGTGGGTCCAACATGACAAGTGTCATTTGGACTTGTTTGACTTTGACTAGAGATCAGAGTGGACCAGAGCGTAGTTGGTGTTTCTGGACGATCCGACCAGCCATTTTCAGATCCGGGAGTTACAGGTATTCCGATAAACTCATACCTGCATTTTTTATTGGGTTCGAGGGAGGATGGTGGGTCCCCAGGGGGGGCATGTATGGTCCACGTGGGGTGGACCACGGGTTTCTGGGGTGGAACCGCGGTTTGGGACTGCGGGTTCCAGGTCTAAACACGCGATCGGGGGTTGCGAGTTCTGGATCGGAACACGCGGTCGGGGACTACGAGTTCTGGGTCTGAACTCACGGTTCGGGACCACGAGTTCGGCTCCTATAGTCGCAGTACCGGACTGTGACTGTAGCCCTGATAGCCACGGTCTGATATTGCGGCAAGGAGCCCTAAAGCCACGATCTGGATCGAGCTTTAAAATTATCCCGGGGGGGGAAAGGGTTATTTCTTTGACATGGGTCTGATGATTGTGCATTGTGTGATTGATAGGATGTCGGTAGTGCTGTGGTGAGAGTGAGAGGTACCGGACGACATAGTGGATGTCATCTAGAGGGATCGGCATGTGCGGTCTACTTTGGGGTTGTGCGGGCTGCTGAAGTTCGCACAGGTGCCCATGATGCGTTCAGTAGGTCTACTGCTGAACAGGTTAGTGAGCTTTTTGGAGGCGGACATACAGGCATTCAGGGTGCAGGGGGAGAGAGTGGATCTCACCCTTGCATATGTATATTTCTTGATGGGGTTTCCCTGTCTAGGTAGGGTGACTGATACGTAGCCACGAGTGTCCGTAGACATGGACATGGAGGATATGTTGGAGCGGTACTGCGTTCCTGAGGCTATAGTGCATAGGAATGCACTCCGGATTGTGGATCTGTGGGAGCCATCAGTACAGGCAATCACGACATGCGTGGTTCGGGTTTTAGGGTCCTAGTCACCTGAGCGGGTGTCAGGGGGCCAGATGCAGCTGGTGGAGTGGGTGCTGGGTGGAATATACTATGCCCGGGGCCAGATGTTCCTCACTGGCGTTCAGCGGCAGCTGACCTCAGTGATGGAATCTGAAAAAGGATTCTACTATGGATCCTTTATTTGTTCCTTCTTCATGGAGTGGGTACCTACACTGCGGCCGCGGGTGCCGATCAGGGCAGGAGGACTCAGGGAGCCGCGCATGGTGCGGTGGGGAGAGATGATGCAACGACGGGGTGGAGGTGAGGTTGGAAGGTACTTCACCCAGGAGGTATACCTACTGTGGTTACAGATGCCATTGACACTGAATGATTATCCATACAGAGAGATGGACTATACAGGAGATACGAAGGCACCACGGTCTCCAGGGTAGGCGTGGGCACCAGATGGTATGTATTGATTTGCTTGATTGTTTTTGATGTCATATTTTGTGTATGATAGGTTTGAGATATTGATATGCTGTTACTGACTGATGTATGATCTGCAGATGTTTTCCCAAGACCACCACTAGGACATGTAGATCACAGGGGGCATGTGGCGATACCGACCCTGCCAGGCCGAGGGGAGGTGAGTCGACAGGATGCTGAGGGGAATCTGGATTCTGTACGGATTCTTCTCGATCGTTTGCTGGTTGGAGTGACTGATGATGGGTGGTAGGACTTGGATCCGGAGGTGATTCAGGACTATCTGGGTGCACCACGGGATTTCTGATCAATCGCGATCCAGGTGGCCATTTTGGCGGATAGGGGTAAGGCACAGGAGGTTGCAGGGGATGAGGAGCTGCCGAAGGAGGAGTGGGTTAAGGACTCGGAAGCAGCTGATGCAGGAAGTGATGGAGGGTATGACTCTTAGTAGGGAGTACAGAGGACTCCACCCCGATTTTGTAGCTACAGCATGTATTCTATGAGGCTTATTGATGTATAGATATTTTTGGTATAGCTGAGTACTGAGGTACTCAGGACATGTGTAGCACATTGACATTTATTTTTTGATATATATATGCACATGGATGTAGCTTTTTCGATTATGATGTAGTGTACGCATGTGGATGCGCTTGTGGTTTGTAATATGTTTGTATTGCACGTGGATGCAAGTAGTGTAGGATGATGGGCATGTGGATGTCCCTTGTGTATTGTATGTTATGTATTGCACATGGATGCAACATTATGTATGTAGGATAGGCATGTGGATGCCCCTGTATAGGAATGTGTCTATGCTATTGCACATGGTTGCAAATATTTATGTGATGATAGGCACGTGGATGCCCCTTGTTGGAAATGCAATCTTTTTAGGTTTTTATATATTTTTGATGAGATGATATGGGATGATGATGCATGATGGATGTTCTACATGGTGTGATTGATATGCCAATATAGGATGTTGTTAGCCATTTGATCTGTGACACTATTATGAGCTCTTGGGACATGGGTGAATGTTATGGATTCAAATTGTCGGCTGAGTTGTTTTGTGCGCAGGAATTTTCTAAAGAGGCAGGGATCACACACCTGGTAGCAGTTGTTGAGCTGGGAGACAAGTAGCTAGGAGTCAAGGAACACATGAAGGTGACATATACCCATCTGAAGGGCAGCAGTCAGGAGACCGGTCACAACATCATACTCCGTCTAGTTATTGGTAGCAGCACCTATACACATTCTGTCAAGGTGAATCAACTCATGTGAAGGGGAATATAAGACACATGCTGCAGAAGCCAGGTTTGGAGACCAACAGCTTCCTCCATCAGCGAAGCCAATGTAATGAGGTGGCAGATGGTCCATCTGTGATCATGCAAAAATGATGAATGTAAGGTTGCGGTAAAAAAGGTGAAAAACAAAAAGAAAGCAAACTGTACAATACGGACCAATGGGGCCGCGGGTTTGCTTAAGGACAAAAGCGTTTAATATACAACCCATTACGGGGGTTGCGCAAAGGGTGACCTTCCGAGTCAGTTAAAATGTATGCGCCATTTTCAAGGCAGGTCTACATGATGTAAGGGCCTTGCCACATGGATTCAAACTTTCGTTTACCAATCTTGTCGTGGGCTTGGTCATAGGCGAGAACTAGGTCTCCTTCACGGAAAGTTCGAGGGTGGACATGTTTTTCATAACCAACTTTGGAGCGGTTCTTAGCGGCCTCAATGGTTTGGAGGGTGGCACGACGCTCTTCATCAGCTTTTTCCAGTGATAATAGACGTTGCTCGAGTGGGGAGGTGTCTAGAAGAAGCTCGATGGTGATGTGTAAGGCAGGTATCTGACACTCGATGGGGAGGACAGACTCTACACCGTGAACTAAATGAAACGGGGTAAAATCGGTGGTAGTCTTGGTTGATGTACGGTAAGCCCATAATGTGGGGAAAACCATGTGATGCCAGTTGGACTTATGCTGGTCAACCGTGCATTGGAGGATGGTTTTTACAATTTTATTGATGGCCTCTACTTGTCCATTCCCTTGGGGGGTAGTAAGCAGACGAATACTGATGTTCGAACTTCAGTAGAGTGGATAACTCACACCAAATGGAATCTTCAAAATGTGAACCATGGTCTGAGACCAACTGTTTGTGGATCCCGAATCGAGTGATAGCATGGTTAAGAAAGAAACGGGTAGTGGTGTCATCTTTACAATTGAAGGTGGGCATGGCTTCAGCCCATTTCGTGAAGTAGTCTACAGTGACAATGATGTACTTAGGGCCATTGGCAGATGAGGGTTTACATTCCATGAATTCAATGGCCCATTTACAAAAAGGGCCAACGGTGATGACTGGTTGTAATGGAGTGGGTGGTGTCCGAGCCTTTGGTGCAAAAAGTTAGAAATTATGGCAATGTTTGACCATTGTGATGCAGTCGGTAAAGAGTGTGGGCTAGAAGTATCCGGCACAGATGACCTTTTGGGCAGTGGCCATTCCAGAGAAATGTCCACCGCAGTTGCCGCTATGGCAGTCATTGAGGACTTATTCGGCTTCCTCGTGTGTAAAACAACGATCGAGAATCATGTCAACCCCTAGCCGGTAGAGGACATCGCCCAAGAGGAGATATCGAGAGGCCTGGTGACGGATACGATGGCGTCCATCATGATTTATGTTGGGTCAAAACTTCTGCGTATGAAGGTATAACAAAATATCACCGTACCATGGGTCATCAGACGAGATGATGAACAAGTGATTGTCGGGTAACTCATCGGAGATTTGTGGGGACAAAAAAAGGGATGGGAGATCAGTGATGAGCTGGGCAAGCGCGAGGGCTTTAGTGCTCTTAGGGGTTGTGAAAGTGACGTCATATTCTTGGAGGATAATTACCCATTTAGCAACGTGGCCTTGCAGGAGGCGCCGGTTCAAGAGATAGAACATGGGGTTGGAGTCGGCGACAACTGTGGTATGATTGAGTAAAATGTAATGTCACAATTTTTGGACAGAAAAGACTACGGCAAGGGCTAGTCTCTCCTCATACGGGTAATGTAAGGGTGGTCCAAACAAGGTTTGGATGACATAATAAATGACATGCTCTTGGCGAGCAGCGTCTTCTTGGACAAGGACTCCAGACACTGCATGATCAAATGCCGAGACATAAAGGATGAAGTCTTGAGAGAAATCCGGAGGGGAAATCAAAGGGGCTTACGTGAGATCGTTTTTAAGGGCTTTGAATGGAGATTATGCCTGGTCATCCAAAACAAATGGTATGTGAGTACGAAGCAGGCGTAAGAAGCCATGAACTGTGGTGGCATAATCAGGAACAAAGCGACGAAGGAAATTAGATTTCCCCTGCAAACTCTGGAGCTGCCGGAGCGTACGAGGTGCAGGAAGGTTTATGATGGCTTGGAATTTCAGGGGATCAACAGCAATTCCTTTATTGGAAACAATGAAACCCAACAACCGACCTGTCGGAATGCAAAAGACGCACTTGAGTGGGTTCAAGTGTATCTTATACTTGCGACAATGCAAAAAAACTTTTCGGAGGTCATTAAGTTCGTATGATCGTTTCCGGGAGCGAGCTGTAAGATCCTCAAAATAGACTAGGAGGATATGGACCAAGTCGTGAAAACAATAGGTCATGGCCCGATAGAAGGTGGCACTAGCATTTTTAAGGCCGAAAGGCATGACGGGATAGGCAAAGGTGCCCCATGGGGTGGTAAAGGCCGTTTTGTACTGATCTTCCTTGCGGATCTGAATCTGGTTGTATCCGAAAAAACCATCCATGAAAGATAGGACTTCATGCCCCGCACACGCATCGATGAGTTGGTCAATAAATGGCGTGGGGAAGTTGTCTTTGGGATAGGCTCGGTTTAAATCACTGAAGTCAGTACATACTCTGATGGTGCCTTGTTTCTTGTTAACAGGGACAGGGTTAGAAACCCAAGTGGTATATGCAATAGGATAAATGAATCCTGCTTTGCGAAGTTTCTCAATCTCTGCTTTAACGACGCGGAGCTTTGAGGGATGAATGGGGCGTTGTTTCTGGCGAACGAGGGGTACATCTGGCCATGTGTCAATGTGGTGTTCTATAATAGCGGGGTCGAGACCAGGAATTTCGGTATAGGACCAAGCAAAGACATCATGGAACTCTTCGAAAAGTTTTTTGTACTCTTCGATCTCATACTCACTGGAGGAGGCTCCTAATGTGATGATTTCAAGAGCACCAGGTGGGACAGAGATATCGATGTGGATGATGGGTGAGATGTTGGCCATGTTACTTTCCTCAAAGGCATCGGGAGCGGGAATGGGATCCCTAAACCAGTCGACTTTAGTGGGGAGGAAATATTTGGACTCAACCACAAATTGGGTGGCTGTGGTGGAGGAGGAGTCCTCCGGGAGGAAATAGGAACGATGGTGCATATCCTCCCAGGGGTAATCCGGGGCAGTGAGAGCCTCTAGAATCTCCTCATCATTGTGAAAACTTTGAGTTGTCAAATCGGTTGACGAGGGGAGTGGTAGTAGAAGAGATCATATAGATGGTATTAATATTTCTGGATGAGGGTGATACTGGGGGGTGGATCTCCTCAATGGTGGGGGGCACCGTCTCAAAATCCAAATTATTCATCTCGTAGAGAGCTACTCTGTAATCTAGGAGATCAGGATAGTCATGTGAGTAATGGCCATAAATACTGCATATTGCACAAGGGTGGTTGGTACGCAGTGATTTATCACGAGGCTTAGGGGCTAGATCGAGCTGGACAACTGGGATGTTGGGGTCATCATCAAGCATTTGCATGTGCTTTTGTAATGCAGGTAATTGTGGACATTGATGGGTAGGATGGCCTAACTCATCACACAACGAGCATTTAGGAGGAGCACGAAACACGGGGGGGTTTTTAACTATTTTGGGCGGGGGTAAAGCCGTGTATGGTTGTGGGCCTCTACCCCCAGTGTGCTTGAGAAGAGGGGATGGATTGGCTGATGAGGAAGGGGTAGTGACACCGGGAGGTGGTTCACTAGTAGTGGTGATGGGTTGCACCATTTGTACGATGACACTTGGTGTCGGAGGGGTAACGGGAGGCATAATGTACCATATGGGTAATCCTAAGGTTAAACCAGGGACGCTAAGGGTAGCCATAACCAAGGCGCTCACTACTCCCAAAGGGGGGAATAGGAAAGGGATTGTATGGATGGGTGTAACACTAACATGACTAGGTACCAATGGTGGTTGGGGTAGCAAGGGCAGTTGATGGTTGGGTGTTGGTGTATTGTGGGAAATGGTACATAAGTCAAATATTTCAGTCGTGGGTGATGGGGTGGAATGGCTTGGAATGTAGAAGTCATCGGCGTATCTGAGTAGACTCTGGGTCCCACTGAGGAAACCAACGAGGTAGCTGTGCCGCAAGCAGGTTGTTCAACCATGGGGAGAACATTTTTGGGTACAGCGGGGACATTGGGATCATAATAGGTGAGTTGATAAACCTTGACCATGCGTCCGTCATGCGGGAACATCATGGTACGAAGAACGGATGAGGCAACCGCCCGCATGGTGTACATGTAACTACGGCCAAGTAAGAGGTTATAATCAAGTTGGGCATTGATGACCTCTATGTCAATGAGCACTGTTTTACCGGCCAACTGGATAGGGACATTAGCTAAGAGACCTTAGGGTTGAGCCAAATGGCCGTCGTAGGCTCGCAACGCAGTGGTGGACTACTGGAGAGTAGGGTATCCCAAATTCTTCCAAACGAATGTGGACATAACGCATGTAGAGGCACCTTCATCGATAATGCACCAATGGATGACAAGATTCCGAATGGATACAGAAACTTGGAACACTAAAGTGGAAGGCACGCATGGTTCGGATTGGTCCAAATCAAAGGCCATCATTCGTGAATCATTTGGGTCAATAGCACCAATGGTGGAGAGCAAAGTATTGCGCTGTGAAGGACAAATTTTTAAGACCTCTAACATAGACATGGCTGCGGGGGACTAGGCTATGTCATCTACAATGTTGTAATTAGACGCAACGTGAGCATTGGGGTTATTGTTGATGCGGTGAAGTGGGAAGCGAGGTGATTTGGAGGTGCCATCTAGTGGAGCCAGCGGTATACGTAACGACTGATCAGTGGGATGAGTGTTAGTGTTTTTGTTGGTGAGAGGGGCTTCAGGGGTGGAGCCATATTGGTTCCGATGGGTTTGAAGGTTGACATCGGCAGATGACATCATTAACAAGTGATGGGTACTTGAGTCTAACATGGGTTGATCAGGAGCGACATAAGTAATTTGTTGTTGTGGTGGTGCGTTTCCTTGAGGGGGAGCCAACGACTGAGTGTTCACTATGCCTTGGGTCGGTAAAGGGTTTTGTAGCACCAAGGGTTGATTCTAAGGTGGTGAGGGGTTGGGCGATGCCTAAGGATCCGCGTGCCCTTGGCGGTGGGCATTATCAGTCCAGAGTTGTTGAGCCGAATCTAAATGTGGGAAAGCGTGTGTGTAGTGGCCATAGACCCCGCAAATAGAACAAGGATGGTTTGTTTGCAAGTTAGGATTTTTGGCTTGTTTGGGTGGCTGATCAAGGTTCTGGTTGGCAGGTGTCACGTTATTGTTGTTTGGGGGATTGGGAGGTTGACCGCCTTGGTCTGGAGGGGGGTTGTTCCCACGGTTATAGCCTTTGTCGTGGTTTTGCTGGCCCTGTTGGCACTGGTTATTTTGGTTTTGCTGCGGATTATGTTGGGCATACACTTACCCTTGGGCAACAGGCGGGTTCTGGGGTTGTGCAGGTGCAGGAGCAGGCTGCGATGGATAATAAGTAGGTGGAAGCGGCGCATGTGCTGAACCTTGTGGGGGTTCCTGATATACCTGTGGAACGGGTTGTGGGTTTGCCATAGGGGCTGCCTATGGCGGGTAATAAGCAGGTTGGGCTTGAGAGGATACAGGAGCTGGTGCAACCTGTGGGTGGTAATATGGCTGAGGTGCGACCGGGGGGGGGGGCGTAAACAAGGGATGCATGACCAAAGCAATGAGGTGGACATGAGGGTCCATGGGAATGGTGATGATGTGCCATGGGAGCATACGAATTGGTTGCTCCGGAATGGGATGTAGCCCGCGAAAGGTCGGGGCCAAAGCTAGGATGTGCTATGGAAAAGGGCTGGTTATGTGAGGCTATACGGCCAATGATTCCATCTGTGGCATAGGATGCCCCTGGCGCATCATGTCAGGAGGAATCACCGCGGGGGGCATCAGGGATGATGGAATATAGGTAACCAGACTGGGTGTAAATAAGGTCAAATTGTTGGGCTTTGAGGATGGCCTCTTCTTCGAACTGGGGTCGCTCGGATGCCACATCCTTGGCAATGACAGGAAGGAGAGATTTTAGAAACCAATCTAAGAAGATACAGTCGTCTAACTTGATTTTGTAGAGGTTGTGGCATCGACGTCACTCATGAATGTGGTCAGTGATGTGGGTAGCCGTGTTCTGTCTGCAAGACATTAGGATCTCAACTCCTACGTCATAGCGGACAGGTAACTGAAAGAATTGCACGAAAGTCGAGGCAAGGGAAGTAAAGGTGGCATGGGTCCCATGGGGCTGCTCGATGTACCACTTAGTTGCAAAGCCAGTGAGGGTGCGCTGTAACAGATGGAGGCAGATAGAGTCCTCCACTATGAAGTTGGAGGAACACCATAGATGGAAGGACATAATATGGTTCTGGGGGTCTTCACCTGCCTTTCCCTCAAACTTAGGGATGTCGAAGGGGATCTTGGTGGGCATATGAGGCCACGCAGTGTCATGTCTGATGGGATCATTAGTCAATCTGTCCAGGTCCAGAAGGTCGAGACTAGCCATGAATGGCAAACTAGTAGAAGGATGTGACATACTAGTGGTTGTGACCATGTTGGGGCCAATGCCACAGAGTGGAGGGGCTGGGTTTGGGATGTTTCCCCCAGGTGGACGAACGAAAGTGGTATGGGATGGTCCTGCACCACCAAGGGTAGTGTGAGTCACTAATGGAGTTGGGATGGGTATGCTAGCTACTGGAATGGTTACAGTGATCGAAATGGTAGATGTGGGCCCCATCGAGGGCATACCCAAAGCGGGTGTGGTAGTTGGTGTGGTGGTGGATGCTCCACCAATGGTTCCTACAAAGAAAGGGTTGGAAGTCATGCCATCCATGGGGCTAGTTGGTCCATTGTAAGTGGGGTTCTCGGACTCTGCCTCAGAATTAGAGGTAAAACATAGGGCGTCTAGATCGAGTGACAGAGTTCGATGCCGTTGACGAGTGGAGTCAAGTGACAAAGCTCGAGATCTATGATGAGTGGTATTAAGTGATGAAGATCTACGTCTATGACGGGTGATGTCAAGTGAACTGTGCTACGGGGGCTCGCCCCAGAGGCACCGAGAATGTCTCGGGGAATCAATGGTGACAGATGGTGTCAAGTATCTGGGGGTTGTGTTAAGTGAAAAACAGATCAAAAACCCTAATGCAACTGAGTGTGTAGAAGGAGATCGCAAAAAATATGGCACTCAGGCCAACAACCAACTCAAAACACTTACTGTAACAGTTGTGCTACAATGAGTGGAGTATCAACATAAATGGTCAGAATACCAACAAGCAGTAGGTTTCCTAATAAATAAGAAATGGTGGACTCGCTAGACCAAAGGGAGGTAAGGGAGCATGCAAACACCTAGCTAAATAGTATTTTGACTCAACCAGACATATCCTCTGCAAGGTGATGAAATCCAAGTCAGACAATATGGATAGTAGAGCCAAGTGGCTAAAGATATCCCCCTACTGGGAGGGACACCAGGTAGTCAATCCTAGAAGAAAGGTAACTAAGATACCCCGTTCATGACACGTCCAGAAAAGGTGAATCCACAGTTTGGTTCTATCGCCGCTATACCCCCATACGGGTGGTACACCGAGAACTACGAAAGGTATCCTTCGGTTACTGAATGGATTCCAGTATTCCACTCAGGCCTCCGGAACCAGTCTGGCTACTTCAACGCTCCTAGGGGAGAGGCCCTCTGATAAGCTAGTTGTGACCGTGCCAAAAAATACAAGGGGGTTTTGGTTCCCTAATGGAAAACAACTTTGTCTCAAGTGTAAGCAACTGAGGGGTGTTATTTGGATGCCTATCCCCCTGATCCTACCTAACTACAAGATTCTTATGTGTTCCCCAAGTGGGGTTAGAATGTTGGTTGTGTTAAGTAGTATTTTAGGGCTCACTTGAATTAGGTGACAGATTGTGTGCGTGTGAGATGATGAACCCAAGTAAAAGTGACACGGAGTGGGCAACTTTCTAACTAAAAATAACAATGCAGAAATTAAACTTTGAAATTCAAAATTTTCTCTTTTCAATTAAAATGCTGAAATTTAAAAATTTTTATAAATGGAATAGAAATAATACTGCAGAAAAAGGCTGTAGGGAAGTATGGCTACAGATAGGACAGGTGGTTGTGCAGGTGTAGAAAATATTGTAGCAAAGTACTAGGTTCAAACAGGGAAAAAGTGTAGAAAACAGATCATGGGTCTGTGGCGAAACTACGCGGTCATACTGCGGAAAACAGGTCGACAGTCATGGGCAGATCACGGGGAAATGGCTGAAAGCCGCAGGTAGACCACGGGAAAACGGCCGAAAGTCATAGGAGGATAGCAGGAAAATGGCTAAAAGCCACAGGCAGACCGCGGGAAAAAGGCCGAAAGTCACAGGCGGATAGCAGGAAAATGGCTGAAAGCCGCAGGAAGACCATGTGAAAAAGGCCGAAAGTCGCAGGCGGATAGTAGGAAAATGGCTGAAAGCCGCAGGTGGACCGCGGGAAAAAGGCCGAAAGTCGTAGGCAGATAGCAAGAAAATGGTGAACAGCCGTGATCGGATCGCAGGAAACAGGCTGAAAGACGCGGTCAGATCGCAGGTAACAGACTGGAAACCACGGGGAGATCTCAAGTAACAGTCCGAGAGCCGCGGTCATATCGTAGGTAGCAGTCTAAAAGTCGTGGTTGGATCACAATTGTGGGGAAAAAATTCACAATTTACGGCAGCCAAAAGGGAAAGCCGAAAGGAGAAAATAGAAAACATATTGCAGAAAACTAAAAATTTTCTAAAAACTATAACCAGAAATTCAAAGGAACACTAGGGGAGTCGCCAAAACTGTAGCTAGGGTTTTCACCCTAGCTTGTGCAAATGAGCACCTACTAAGGAGAAGGGACTTCTTAGTAGAAGTTCAGAAAATGGTGAAATATGGCATTACATTAAAATAAAATTAAACTAACATGAGCATGAACATAAATAAAAAAACATGAAAATATGGTGAAGATCTCTCTTTTTGTATTAAAAATTACCTCAGATGTAGAGGTTGGTGAAGCCTTTGCAGTAGTCCAAGAGGGTTGCTTCCAAGCTCCAGTGTTGTTCCTTCTCCTTCTTCCAAAGATGTTTTGGAAATTGGGCCAAAAGGGTTCTCAAGAATTAGCTCCAAGTGGAGAGCCAGGGTTTCAAGGGAATCTTCAGCAGCGTAAGGATAGGGATGATTGTGGATGAAAACTGGGGAGTCTCCATTACCTATTTATAGGTTTTTAGTGGTGGAGTGCTGACCCATGGTTTTGGGCGCCATATGGTTTAGGTCAGCTATATAGGGTTTTTGCTTCCTTTTTTCCCTCTTTTTCCTCTTTTTTGTATTTTTTATTCCCTTTTTAGAGGGTTTTTGCTATTTTTGGAGGAATTTACATTATTTTGGGGGAAAAAGGGGGGGTTTTGGCATTTTGGAGGCTTTTTAATGGGTTTTTAAGGTTTTGGAGGTAAATATGGTAGGAAATATGGACAAATGAGTCATGTAATGAGGGAGATGAGGTAGTGAGCACTTTTTAGGTGTTAACAGGGGGAATATGACTACAGGTTGATGTCGAGGCCCCTGTTGGAGGTGGTCAGTTTTGGGGGTTCAGTACGCCGGGTGGTGCATGATTTGATGTATTGATGGGTTGCACCGGTTGTAAAACGACATTCGATGTTGAGGGAGAGGTTGGGACAAGTAGGTACCACACAGTTAGTCCTAATGTTAATCCTATGAGATTAAGTGTAGCCATTACTGGAGTGCTGATGGTCCGTGAAGGGGAAATAAAAATGGGATAATATGAATCGGTGTTGCTCCGATGTGACTAGGCACCATGGGTGGTTATGGCAGTAATGGTGGCTGTTGAGTATGTGGCTATGTATTGTGCGAAAGGGTGCATAGATCAGATATTCCAGTTATCCGCAACTGGGGTTGGATAGATCGAAAAGTGGAGGTCATTGGAGTATCCGAATATATCTCGTGTCCGACTGAGAAGACGAACGATGTGGGTGCACTTTGAACGGGTTGTTCGATCATAGGTAAAACATTTTTAGGTGTTGTAGGGGCATTAGGATCATAGTATGTTATCTGGTCAATTTTGACTATGCGTCCTTTGTGGGGAAACATCATGAGGTGGAAAACTGAAGAAGAGACAACTTTCATTTTATACATGTAGCTTCGTCCCAAAAGGAGATTGTAATCAAGTTGGGTGTTGATGACTGCTATATCTATGAGAACTAGTTTTCCACCAAGTTGTATGGGCACGTTAACTAACAGACCTTGTGGTTGAGTTGCACGACCATTGTAAGCTCGCAAAGCGGTAGTGGATGGTTGTAGTGTTGGGGATCCAAGTTTCTACTAGACAAAAGTCGACATAATGCAGGTGGAGGCACCTTCATCGATGATGTATCGATGAATGACAAGGTTTTGAATGGACACAGAAACCTGAAAAGCTAGTGATGAAGGCAGGTGAGGTTCGGCTTGGTCTAAGTCGAAAGCCATCATATTGGAGTCATTAAGGTTTATGGCACCAATGGTAGACAATAGCAATTTTCTTTGTGCAGGACAAGTTTTTAGGGCTTCTAGAGCAGACATAGCAGCGGGGGACTGGGCTAAGTCTTCTACAATGTTATAGTTTGAAGTTGCATGAGCATTAGGGTTGTTGTTGGTTCATCTTAAAGGGAAGCGAGGGGCTTTTGGACCCTCGTCCATGGGAATATTAGGTATGCATAGTGGATGATCAATTGGGAGGGTACTCGAAGATGGATTAGTGGGCATGGTTTCAGGAGCTGAGCTGTATTGGTTTCAGGGAGTTTGAAGGTTGACATCATTTGGTGACATCATTAACAAATGGTGAGGGTTCGACTCAGTATGCTGCTAATCGGTTGCTATGTAGGTAATTTGTTGTTGTGGTGCAGCGGATCCTTGTGGGGGATCCATTGGACGGGTGTTTACTACTCCTTGGTTAGGTAGAGGATTTTGCAATATCATGGGTTGTGGCTGAGGAGGTGGTGTTGGTTGTACAGCGTGTCCTTTTCGTTGGGTATCATCGGTCCAGAGTTGACGTGCACGGTCCAAATGGGGGCAATTATGTGTGTCATGGCCATATACTCTGCATATGGAACATGGGTGGTTTGTTCTCAAGTTAGTATTTTTTCCCTATTTTGGTGGACGATCAGGGTTTTGATTTGCAGGAACAACGTTATTATTATTGGGAGGATTAGGTGGCTGTCCTCCTTGGTTTTATTGTTGGTTGTTTCTGCAATTGCGTCCTCTTCTGCGATTCTGTTGACCTCCTTCACTATGCTAGTTGTTCTAGTTTTGAGGTTGGTTTTGCTGTGCGTATACATGCCCTTGGGCACCAGGTGGGTTTTGAGGTCGTGCAGGCGCTAGAGCAGGATACAGTGGATAGTAAGCCGGAGTCTTCTGAGGTGGACCTGGTGCTTGTTGCGGTTGTTGGTAACCTTGAGCTATTGGAAGTGTTGGAGTAGGAGGTGCTGCCTATTGAGGGTAATAAGCCGATTGGGCTTGTGGGTGAACCAGAGTCTGATTAGCCTACTGGTTATAATATGGAGGTGGTGCATAAGCTAATGGTGCTTGTCCATAACACTATAGTGGACATGAGGGTCCATGAGTGTGGTGGGTGTGCAGCACTGGAGCATACGAAGTTGTAGCTCTAGAATGAGATGTAGCCCTAGAAAGTTCTGCGGTGTTATTGGTACTTATCATGGTGAAAGGTTTGTTTTGTGCCATAACCTGGCCGATGATACCATCAGCGGCATGGGATTCCCCCGGTGCGTCATTTTGGGATGGATCGTCACATGGGGAGTCAGGTAATATTGTGTATAAATATCTAGATTGGGCATATATCAAGTCAAACTGCTAGGATTTTAAAATGGCTTCTTCTTCCAACTGGGGTTGTTCAGAAGCTACATATTTGGCTATGAGAGGAAGGAGTGATTTTAGGAACCAATCCAGGAAGATATGGTCGTCTAGCTTGATCTTGCAGAGACTACGACGTTTATGACACTCATTGATATGATCTGTGATATGGGTGGCCGTATTCTATCTACAAGACAGTAGGATTTCTACTCCTACATCATAGCATACAAGTAGTTGAAAGAACTGTAGGAAAGTTGAGGTGAGGAATGTAAACGTCGGGTGTGTCCCATGTGGCTCCTCAATATACCATTTGGCTGTCGAGCCAGTGAAAGTTCTTTATAAAAGTTAGAGTCGAATAGAATCATCGACTATGGAGTTTGAGGAGCACCATAAATGAAACGACATGATATGGTTTTGGGGGTCTTCCCCATCCTTCTCTTCAAACTTTAGGATGTCTGATGGGAGCTTTGTGCGAATGGGGTGCCAAGTAGGGTCATGTCTAATGGGATCATTTGTTAGCCTTGCTAAGTCTGGTAGGTTAAAGCTAGCCATAAATGGCATACTGGCGGAGAAGTATGACCCTGTCATGGGGGCATAAGTGCTAGTGGTAGCGTTATGTATTGGGCCATTTCCCCCTAGGGGGATATTAGTTATGGGAGGTATGTTCCCTACACCCAAAGGTGTGTGGGAGGGGCCCGTGCCACCAAGTGCAACTTGAGTTACAAATGGGTTGGGAAGATGTCCAATAGGTTTTGGGATCCGAGTGGTAGCGGGGATAGTAGGTATAGTTCCCACTGTGGGAATGCCTAGGTTAGGTGTGGATCTTGTGTTGGGAAAGGGTCCGAAGTTAGGCATACCTAAGGGATTTTTTGTAGCAGTGGCCATTATGGTGGCGGGGGTGGTTGATGTTCCACCAACAATCCTTGTGAAGAAAGAGTCAAAATGCGAACCATCCATGGGTCTAGTGGGTGCTGTGTATGTAGGATGTTCGGATTCTTCCTTAGAGTCAAATGTGAAATGAGGTGCGTCAGAATTGGATGATAGGGCTCTATGTCGATGATGTGTAGAGTCGAGTGACAATGCTCTTCGTCTATGATGAGTGGTGTCAAGTGAACCATATTGTGGGGCTTCACCTCGGAAATGCCGAGAACATCTCGGGGACTCAATGGTGACAGTTGTCAATTAAAACTACTAGGTGGTGTTCAGTGGAAAGCGCGAAAGCCCTTATGTAACCATGTGTGCAAGAGGGGACCATAAAAACTAATGGCACTCAGGCCAACAACCAAACTCAAAACACTTACTATAATAGCTGTGCTATAGTAAGTGGAGTAATACAAAAATGTGGTCAGAAAACCAACATGCAAATGGCTCCTAAAAATAGAAAAATGTGTGCTCACTGACTAAAGGGAGGTAATAGAGCATGCAAAAACCTAACTAAAAACTATTATGACTCAACAAGACATATCCTCTGCAAGGTGATGAAATCCAAGTCATACAATATGAGTTGTAGAATCAAAGGCTAGATATCCCCCTACCGGGAGGGACACCGGGTAGACAATCCTAGAAGATAGGTCACTAAGATACCCCGTTCATGACACGTCAGGCTAGGTGAATCTGCAGCTCTTGTTCTATCACCGTTGTACTCCCACAAGGGTGGTACAACGAGAACAATGAGTAGGTATCCTTTGGTGACTGAATGGATTGCGGTATTCCACTCAGGCTTCCGGAACTAGTCTGGCTACTTCAACCCTCCTAAGGGAGAGGCCTCTCCGACAAATTGGTTTTAAACCGTGCCAATAAATAATAAGGGATTTTGGTACCCTAAATGTCAACCACTATGTCTCAATGTGTAAGTGAGTGAGGGGTGTTATTTGGATACTTATCCCTCAGTCCTACCTAACCACAATATTCTTTTGGTGTTCCCCAAATGGGGTTAAAATGTTGGTTGAGTTCAAAGAATTTTAAGCCTCACTTGAATTTATTGTGACATATTGTGTGATGGTGTGGTTATGTGCTTAAAACAAAGATGCCTCGCTTGGATGAAAAAATCACAAATGGAAATAAGGATTTCAACTTGCAAAATAGACAACAATGTAAATATGGAAAACGATTTAACTGTAAATGCTTTTAAAAAAATTTCAAAAAATATGAGGAATCCTTAAAAAAAATTATGGTAAAGAAAATAACATAAAAAGGAACTCACCTGGGCAAAATATAAAACAAATTAAAAATATGGTTCTAATTTGTAAAATATGAAATTTCTTATTACAAAATGCTTCACTCTTTTTCTTTCACTAAACTGAATTTTTTTTAAAAATGATGTAGAAAAGCATAAAATAGGAAATAAATGAGTTTTAAATGCTGCAAAAATAAAATAGTGAGCTATCCAAAAAAATGCAGGGAAAATGGCTAGAAAAAATGGGCTGAAATGAGAAAAACTCAGAAAAATGGGTCGTACGAAACAGGCGATATCGCGACTGTCGGTGGCGAAACCGCAATGTGGATTGCGGATTTCGGGCTAAAAGCCGCAATGTGAAATTGCTGTGATGTAGGAAAAAACTGCGCTGCAGATCGCGGTTATCAGGCTAAAAACCGCGATGTGCCCCAGGGGAACGAGGCTAATAGCCGCGAAGTGCAGCATAGAAAATAGGCTAAAAGCCACAATGTGAATCACGACTGTCGGGGCGAAAGCCGCGATGCGACGAACGGAAAACGTCGCTGAAAAATGAAACCAAAAATTGAAATTTCGGGCCGTTTTAAGTTGCAGAACAGGCCAATGGCTAGGACAGCAAGCAAGGGGCTGACTAATATGGCAGATCTACAACTTAAAAGGGAAAAAACAACTAAAATATAGATCTAAATCAAAGATTCAAAGTTCAAAAACCCAGCGGATTCGCCAAAAACTGTTGCTTGGGATTTCTCCCAAGCTAGTGCTAAAGAGCACCTGCTAACTTGTAGCGGCAGTCTCAATGTAAAAGTAAAAACAAATGTAAATAATAGTAAATCTGATCTAACATGTGCAAAGAAATAAAAACTAGATTTAAGAACAATAAACAATGAGATCTATGAGATAAACAAGAAATAAAAAATTTGATCTTTTGTATTACATCAAGTGGTGAGGATGATGAGTTTGAGCAGCTCCAAGGTTGAGATGCTCCAATGGTCCAATGGTCTCTTCTTCTCCAATGCTCTAATGGGGATATTCAAACTCAAAAGTGAGGCTAGGGCTCTCAAGAGTGAATTTGGCAGCATAAGGATAGGATGAATGTGGATGAATAGTAAGGAGCCCCTATCACCTTTTTATAGTTTTTTGGTGATGGGAAATACCATTATGGTTTAAGGAAACCAATGGTATTGACCAAAATGGTTTAGGTCTCTTTTTTCCTCTTTTTCCTTTTTTGAATATTTTTTGAATATTATTCCCTTTTAATTGATTTTTGGGAATTTTGGACCATTTGTTAGGGTTTTTTTTAGGAAAAATACATATTTTGAGGGAAAAAGGTGTATAATGGTCTTTTTGGTGACCTTTTGAAGGTTTTAGAGGCTCAAATGGTGGAAACAGTGGACAAACGGGTCATGTGAATAAGGGAAGGAGCTAGTGAGCACTTTTTGGGTGTTAACAGAGCTAGAGGACCATTGTCTTGAACTTGTGAAGTAATCATGTATGATGTTGAAGCTACTGGGGCTCAATGAGATTAACTCATTATTTAATTGGTGGCCTCTCATATCATCTTATTTTCCAAACAAGGATTCAAGCTTGGTCCATACTTCATTTGGAGTAGATAGACCAACAAGATGAAACAATAGATCTATGGAGATGCTGACACATTGCATTCCATAGGATTCGTCAAGTCTATTGAAGTAACTGGATTTCTCAACAGTTGAATTTGGTTCATTTTCAGTACCCATTATAACTTTGTAGAGACCTTTGATTCAAAGTAGGATCTCTATTTCATCCTTACATTTGAAATAGTTGAATGGAGTGACTTACAATGCTGAATATTGTGTTAACAATCAAATTAACACCCTTAACAAAGTGAAAGGTAGACGCACATTTTACTATGCACCTGCAATATGAATACCAAGACAGAAGGAAAGTACACAAGAGAACATTCATCTCTTATCTAATCACTACTTTTGTAATCAAAAGGATTGAGTGAAGTAAGAGGTAGCCTAAAGAGACAAGGTTCAGTGATTGAAACGATCACTTAAAGGCTCAAATCTAGTCTCCACCAGTCAACAGTGAGAATAAATGCAAAAAATTGCATCAATTGTGCTTGAAAATTATGAATTTGTGACAAAAGCCTTAAAATACTATGGAAAGAGGGTTTTTGAGTAAAAATAATCAAAAAACAAGAAAAGTTATTATCCCACATTGAAAGTGGAAACTTGGATTCCCATTTCCCAACACTATAAAACAAAGACATTTGGGGCATGGTAAAGTACAGTAAGTGAGAGAAAAGGCATGCTGGAAGGATTTCGAGGTTGAAAATATCATATTAATCAAAGGAAAGGATGGAGAATGATAGATCAAGGAAAATGAGGATGCATTCATCTCAATCAAGGTTGTAAGTAAGTATCTCTTCTTCTTTGATATTATATGAAACAATTCAATTTTACTTCCATTTATGAGTTTAAGTTGTTCCCTCAAAGTTTAGTTTGAATTCATAATGGTTAAAGATATGAGGAAATTTTAGATAATTTTTCATTTCTAACATTGAACTTCACCTAATTCATAGTAAGATAGTCAATTAAGAGTAAACAGATCCCTACCACAATTTCTATTATCAGACTGTGTCATTTCTTTTGTTGTTGCACTTTTGGTGACATAAAACCTGCAAAATAGATGTGCAAGATGTCTCTCTTCAGCAGTATTGACATTCAGGAGCACATCACACTTGTTTAGACCACTTTGGTAAACCAAATTGATTGGATGCAATTTCACCAGGAATTATGTGAACTCTCCTATGCTTCTGGTCCAAAACTAGAAGCATAAAAATCTACAAAACACTTTAGAAAAATTCTAGAATGCTACCTTGTTGAGCAAGGATCTGATACCATGTGAAATTGTGCATAGTAGATCTCACAAACAAAAATAGTCCTCACTAGTTTTCACAAATATTGCACACAAAAATTGAGGAAAAAATTGAGATAACTCAACTGAGAGAAGGAGCTCACATGGAACAAATTTTATTAATTTGATATCAAAAATATGTTTGTTGTACAAATATGCTACAAAGGATGAAATTCATGGGCCTTTGATGGCATTTTAAATCCATGCATTAATCATAATTACTTTGGAAGATTCTCCCATCTAGACAAAAGAACTAGTAACAACTCTGATGAAATGGTAGTTAACTGATGGAAGGTGATCGAAAGGGGCACATGAGGTAGTTAACTCGTAGTAGATAGGCCACAGAGGCGCATCAAGGAGTTTCATGATCAAAATAACATAAATGATTCCAAAGAAGGGTGCATAAGGTAGTTGATTGACAGTGGTCTTCAGTGATGAAATCATGCAGAGGGTTTTGGATCCTGAAATTTTAGGAGGTCCCTAAAATTTAGGGGATTGACTAAAAAATGTCCCACAAATCATGGAAGAGGGCGCATAAGTGGGTTATAAGACCAAAGATGACAGATCAATGATCCAGTGATAATCCCAATGATGGAAACTATGCATTAGGAGGTTAACAACTTAGTCTATCCAGTAGGGAAAACAAAATAATTTCTATGCATAATGTCTAGATGGGTAATATATCCCAACACTACAGCTATTTCAACCAAGTTGAAATCCATTTTCCTACTTTCATTAAACCACATCTAGATATTTCATTTGGAGAAATACAAATTTCAATATTTTTTAGATCAATTAAAAAAGGAAAATTTATTTTTGTTTATCTTAAATGTGGTATCTAAGTCTATGCACTAATATTCTGCTTCACAGTTGTTCACTGTAGTGTGAATCCTATTTTCTTTACCCATATACCCTATTGTTTCCTGACTGAGAATCCTATCTGGCCTCGTTGTACCTTTGTGGACAATATTTGCAAAGGTTAAGTCTTCCACATGTCCAACATACCCCTCTAATTGTTTGTCCATGTATACTTGTATGAGTGAATGTAGATACACTTCTCTGTTGTGTTTGATGTGGCTGTGCACCTCTCTACTGCATATGGGGCCTAAACTATGTTCCTTGTATCCCTATATTTTTTCTATAATCTTCCAAAACATCTCTTCCCGGTGTCTTTCTATTCCTTGTAAATGTTGTACAACCTTTTCATACTAAATGAATCTACATAGGCCCTCCAGTCCTTGGTGGTATAGGTGCTCTATGTCTTCCTCCACTTAAACCCTCCACCTTAGAAATCATTTATTTTTTAACAACCTCATGTAAAGTGTGAGGCATAGGCATACAAACCCTTCCTTTAATTTATTATTTCAATCCCTTTGCAAATTCATTTACCTTTAACTTCTTCATATTCAAGTAATGGGCATATCTCAAAAGATCCATGAATATAGCTTCATATTCTACCACAGTTCTACCTACTTTCCTTAGTGCATTAAAATTATTAAATTTATTTCCTATAAACTCTTCTAAGTGGTATCATTCTTAGAATTGTTCCTCAAATAATTACCAATTTACGTCACAAATATCTAATCCAAGTTGTGGAAACGATGTCTTCCACCATAATAAAAGTGCTTCCATTAAGTTGGAAGATTCTTATGTGTGGTGTGTAACTAGTGGTATAATCATAAAATGAAAATAAATGGTCATGCCCTCTAACTATGATTTAGCCATATCTCAATTACTATCATCATCAAACTTAGTATATTTTACCTTTCTCGATTCTCTATATGGGTTACCTCTAGGTGGAATTGTTGATCCCTCACCAAAAAGGTGATTACTACTAGTCTATATATTTAATTGTCTTCTCATTGCATCAACCATTCTTTGAAATGATTACTTATTAATATATCCCTATCTTTGTGGAGAAGGTTGCAGTGGTTTAAGAATATATAGGAATGTAATGTAAAAATAGTTGCACAAACTTATTCAGATATTTCCATAATACCTCATTCACCAAACTCATAAATATTATTGGGGAATTGGACAACCCAAAAGGTACCATAAAAAATTCATATCCAAACCATGTTCTTGTAATATATAGATGATAATTTTGGAATATATTCTTCCTAAATTCTCAACTAATTATATCCATACCATAAATCAATTTTAGAAAATATCGTGGGCCCTTTCATTTCATCAAAAAGATAATAAATTTGAGGTAATGGGTCTTGGTTTCTAATAGTATATTAGTTCGGTTGTTTGTAAACAATATAAATTCTCAACGAGCTATATTTCTTTAATACAAAAATCATTGATTCTCCCCTAGGTGAATACAAAAACTATGTTGTCCAAGTTCACTAGAATTGTTACATTAGCAAGTTCCTACCCCCACACCAAGGCTCACATTACACACTTAGTTGGACTCTTATTCTTAGCACTAAAAAGATGTGCAATGTTGAAATCTATTCAATACTGAGAGGGGGGTGAACACACATAATTTTTATGTGGAAAACCAACCGGGAGAAAACCACAGAATGGTCTTTTATAATGAAAAAGATTACATTTGAGGAAGCATCAACTTCTTGTGTTTACCAGCACCAACTGGAATGAGGCATCGACCTCCTGGTTTTACAGGCATTGACCTAAAGGAATCCCAAATCCCTATGTTCTCCAACACCAACTAGAAGGTGGCTATGACCCCGTGATCCTTCCCCCATCCTACCACCCATATATACAAACTAATATATTTTCCTTCTTTACTTCCGATATGTGAACACTTCATATCTTATGATGTTTTTTATGTTGTGTGCACCTTCTGGATGTTTTAGTATTGTTGGCATATCGCTACATACATCACTTGAATTCGCATTCCACTAAATACTTCATTTTAGCTGATATCGCACTTCATATGTTGTGTGCTACTTCAACTGATTCTGTAGTGTCCGCCAAGGTTCAATATTTTTTTCTGCTACTGCTCTTCTGCTCTCATCACCTGATGTTGTGCATCAAATGATAACTTGTTGTCCTAATATTGCGCAACAGTATTAGATGGTACTGTGCACTTTCTGAGATGTGTCCTTTTGGTTTAAGTGCCATAGCCCTTCAGATAATATTCGACTTGTTGTGCATCATATGATTCATCCTTTTGGTTTAATGCACTTGCCTCATATCTAGGGGTTATTTTAAGGACCCATACTTATTTAAAAGTGTATAAACCTTGCCGAATATTACCAATTCTTAAAATGTCAACTATAAAATATTTGGTGATATTTTTCTAAAATTATTTCAATTTCTAAGGATTTTATATAGTTTATATAATAATTTGGCGATTTTTAGAGTGAAAAAAGTTTACCCCATCAAAACTGGGCAAAATGGGGCTTCAAAAAATTCAAATTAGCGAATAATTTTTTGGAAAAAAAATGGAAAAATAGTCCATGGGATAAAGTTTGCCCCTAAAATTATCCTTGCTCATATCATCCCCATCATAACGTGCATGCTTGATTCTATTGCATCTATGTGTCAGCGCATCTGATGGCCTTCTTTATTTCACACACATCAGCTCAATCTTTGTGCATCAACTAAAAGTTTTCCCATCTTATGACATACTTCAGGTCTGTCATTCTTTGTGCTTCTTACTTAAAACATTTGTGACTATCTGCATGTTGCTTGGGATTCTATCATTCATTCCTCACACACTTGCGCATCTTCTTCTATTCTTCCTTTTAGTATTTGCGCAATCGTCATAGATTCACAAAATCATTTTGTGCACTATCAACTATCACATTCCTCTACATGTGCGCACTCAACTCTTCATCTAGATCATGTTGTTTTGATTCCACGATCCATTGATGCCCCAAAAACTATAAATACATCTCTTCTAGCCTTTCCACGAGCTTGTCATCCTTACTATCAAGCTTACTTCAAATCTCCAACTTGCTGGATATTTATACATGTCCTACATGGATTGCATGTCCACAATTTGGTTGTGGCATTCCTTCTTCCTTGTTTCACGGGTTATGATTCTTCCACATGTCATCTTCTGCGCTACTAATGTGTCATATCTTGTGGGTATTGCTCATACATGATCTTCGACTTAGTGGGACTTTAACCCTTTCGGTACCATCAGTTGTCGGTCTTACACACTTGATGTAACATTGAATATCAAATTTGTGCATATACTATCTTCAACCTCCACATCCTTCTTGGAACTTGTGTGTGCTTCAACAACTGAAAGCTTCTCCTAATTGGTGAGACTTGCATGCTTTCAGGACTTCCATAACTGCTTGACCATTTCTTGTCATAGGATGCTTGCACAAACCCAAACCTTGTCCATTCAATTCTTGACTTGCTTGCACACTACCAATCAATTCTTCTCTTAGCTTTGTTTCACACTCAAACTTTTTCCCAACCAAATCTTGGTTTTAACCTTGAAGGAGTGTGACTTGGGGGACTAGATGTTTCCACATGTACCACATGTTGTAAGATGCATTCCTTATGTATTTATTCAAACTCGATATGCTTGATGTACTTTTGGAATATTCTTTTTCAGACTGGATGCACTTCTGGATATACTTCTTCATGCTGGCATCCATATGCTTCTCCATCTTGCTTGCACATATAATTCTTCCAAGTGGCTTCCATGTACTTCTTCAAATTTCCATAGAAATGTTGAATCTTCTGTGATATACTTTTAGATATTGTTTGACATTAGTTGACATCATAGTTGACATCAATGAAAACCAAAGTTCAATATTACAAGAGATTTTGTATCTATACTTTAAATGATGTCATTGGTTTCATAGTTTTCTGTAAGATCCATGGAACACATCTCTCCTCCTCAACATATGAATTTTTTTGTGTACTCATAACAACAAAACCCAAGGAATTATCACCCCTACGGCATTAAGGAAACCTAATTTGGATGTGACCCATATTCACAATTGGTCCCTTGATAATGGGTGGACTATCCACTAACACCAATTTCATTAAATTTGGACATATTAGGGAAATTTTGGACTAAGAAAGTGTGAATTTAGTGTTTGAAAGTGTCAATATCAACCTTTCTAAAGTGAAAAATTAGGTTATGAATATGGCAATATTGGCTTTGAAAAGTGTTTTTTTATTCGAATAGTGTGTTTTTTGACTACTTATGGGTCCTAAAATTGCAGTTTTTTATTATGAAACTATGAATTTCAATTCAAAAATTGTGCATTTCAAATAAAAAATACAAATTTTGATTTGAAAAGTGTGAATTTCAAATCAAAAAATGAAAATTTTGATTTGAAAAGTGTGAATTTCAAATAAAAAAATGCAAATTTAGATTTGAAAAGTGTGAATTTCAAATTAAAAATTGCAAATTTTGATTTGAAAAAGTGTGAATTTCAAATAAAAAATGCAAATTTTGATTTGAAAAGTGCAATTTTCATTTGGAAATGTGCAATATTCAAGGGTGAAAAGTGCAATGTCTATAATATTCAGTCCTTGTTTGAATAGAAAGTTTATCAGATATTGTTTCTTTTTTGATACAGTATCAAGAATATCTAGCTTTTTACATATATAATTTTAGTAGTTTCCAAACGAGGCAGGAATTCTCTATGTAATATGTATAGGGAAAGCTTACTTACACAAAAGTAACCAGTAAATGGTGTATTCTGCATCACAGTGGTAATTTTCATCAAATTCCTAGAGGCTCACGGACGTTCCAGACGCTCGACGTTTGCTCACCCATCCAGGTTGATAGATAGACTAGAAGGATTGTAAAAAAATATAAATTTGTTGGGATAAGATCACATCAAATGATATCTGTAGGAACATCCATCCCACTCTCAACACTATGCCCGATATGTTCTTGTTCTGCCTTAACTGCTGCAAGGCCCTTCTTGTTTATTCTAATTTTTTCTCCTGTCCATCCTAGCCTTGCTGACCATGCCCATATGATGTCATTTACATCGATCATCATATTTTCTTCTGCACCAAAAACCCATTGTTGCTTTCTATTTAAGAATTTTGTGTATAAGACCTTTAGATCCTTCAATGCTCTTGTTGGATTCGACCATTGCATCTCTACCTTGTAAGACCCAAGAATACTAGCATCAGAATCCTGATAAATATTACCAATCGCCCTACCCAACCATATTGCACAATATGGCTCTGGTGATTGCACAATGACCATTGTCCCTTTACAACATCCACTCTTGGAATGAATTCATCTCTAGGCTTGTTCCATGCTCGTCTAACATACCAATCCTGCAAAGAAGGAACATTTTCCTTCAAATAGGCATCCATAGATTCATGTTCAGATCTTGTAGGTTCACTACTATGAACATCATGGCTTGTCGATGGCCAAAAGTTAGTTGCTGACTAATCAACACTCTCGAAGGGACTGTCCAAAGATTTATATACAACCTCCCAATAATTTAACTTGGGACGCCAAAACCGTTCACCTCCCTTCTCAATCCCTCGATTCCATAATGAAATATATGTTTCTATTCCTTTTTTAATTTCCTCAATGTCTTAAGGTATTTTTTATTGCATATTTAATAACCTAGGTTGCCCCATCGGCAAGTTTGCGCTACCATATGGAAATGACCGCCACAGATGAATAGGCGATGACCAAGATTCATCCTGAAGTGATGCCCTCTATTACATGACTGGAATGTTATCTATGAGCTGAAATTTAAAAAACTGGCATTTTTTGATACCGATGATTTTGGCATTTCCATCTAAAAGTTGGGGCTTCACAAAACTCTTAAAATCGTAAAGTTCATCAATTAGATAAGGGACATGGATATTGTGATATTCACATGTCCTATATGTATCCATAATTTCCGAGAGTGAAAATATATCCTTGCGCATTATCTTTATTGATAACCTTCCATAAGTTCCATCTATGTCTTCATTGGTGTGTCCAACCGAGAGGAATCCAACTTCAACTATCTCGAACACGCTCATTGTTGTTAAAAGAGATAAAAATGCAAATACAAAGCGGTTTTTTATCTCCTGAACAATTATCCATTTGCAACAACAATATGGGTGGTAGTTTTCTATATGGAATGCATTGATTAGTACCATCAACACACAATATATCATGTTGTATTACATCTTGTTTGTATATCACACACTTTTCATATGACTCTTATTGCAATAGAGCATCATGCAATGGGTGCTTTGTAGATAAAATCACCATATTTATAAACCACTAGTTCTTCAAGACTCTTCAAGCATTTAGCCATTGATGTCATAGTGAAATTCGATCCCATATCTAAAATGAGAGGCTGAAATGGCCAAAACCCCTAGTCTTGTTCCCATGAGTCAACATTACAGTCAATGATATTGGAATATTCATAACATTACTAAAATATTTTTTGTTCTTACCCATCCTTGGAATGGAAGTCTTTGACTTATCCATTTTTTCATGAACAATTCTCAAAAAAGTCTTTGGAATTTTTTGTGAAGCTAATCTGTAAGAATAATAACACTTGGCGATAACTTGCGATATATTTATTATGAGTTGCCTGATGTCCTCACAACCTTTCCACCTCAGCTAGATCAATGGCCCCCTTAATCCTATTATGTATTGTAATGCACTCATTACACCTTGCAAAGGTGTTTTATTTAGAAATTTTAACATCTCGAAAATATTCTCGCATCACCTTGCTAAAGGAGGATTATGATACTGGAGAAAAACCAATACTTTTGATTTCTTCATTTGCCATTTTTTTCAGCAAACCATGGGACATATTAGATGGAAATAATTTCAAGGTTGTCCTTGTTCTATCTCCATTGATTAGTCGTGTATGATGTTGATAATTGTCTGAATTATCTTCTACAATTTTATTAATAGTAGCTACCAGTGCAACAGTGTTCGCCCTAGATTTTTCCAAGCCACTGTTACCATGCACAACT
This sequence comes from Larix kaempferi, assembly GCA_027924585.1. Taxonomy (NCBI): domain Eukaryota; kingdom Viridiplantae; phylum Streptophyta; class Pinopsida; order Pinales; family Pinaceae; genus Larix; species Larix kaempferi. Next base: position 106,636 of record BSBM01002285.1, on the reverse strand, counting down.
CTCACATCACCATTCAAGAACCTGTTTTATAATTGTAGAAAGTGATCCTTTTTATCCCATGGCATTTATACCATGCATTTTGACAGATGTCTATTGTGTCTAATCTCATTGTAAACACGCTTCTTTTTCTGTCATCTCCTTCTTTGGCCATAGGAGCATTTGATCCCATAGAATTTATAACATACTGTCTTCTTGAATTTCCATTCATACTAGGGAATTTATTCACACATTCAACTATCAATTGAAGTGAAATTTTTGAGATACAAATATTTGAGCAACAATTTCAGTGATAATTTTTTAAAGGAATTCACCCTGATCAATTCCAAGCCTGTAAGGTACCGATCTTGAATTTATTCCAGAAATTTTAGTTCCATCTTTCCGCTTTATGGAATTGTATGGCATTGTTCCATTACCTTTAACACCTGTATATTCACAATGGGGAGTACCTGGAAGGACCATCTGTTGCTTGAGTTTTCACCCAAGCATGTGCTGATGAGCACCTACTAACTTGTAGTAGCAGTTTAGATTAAACAGTGAAAGTAAATAAATGTAAACAGTAAATCTTGATCTAACATATGCAAATAAATAACTCTAGATTAAAAACATTAAACAAAATAGATCCATGAGAGACATAAATAAAAACTTGAATATTTTCTATTACCTCAAAGGGTGAGGATGGTTGAGCTTAGCAACTACAATGGTGAGGAGCTCCAAAGCTCCAATGATCTCTTCTTCTCCAAGATGCTAATGGGGGTCTTCAAACTCAAAAAGGAGGCAAGGGCTCTCAAGAAAGAATTTGGCAGCATAAGGATCGGATGAATGTGGATCAATAGTGAGGAGTCCCTATCACATGTTTTTAGTTTTTTGGTGATGGAGAATACCATTGTGGTTTAAGGAAACCAATGGTATTGATAAAAATTGTTTAGGTTTCTTTTTCCTCTTTTTCCCTCTTTTTCCTTTTTTGAATATTTTATATTTTTATTCCCTTTTAATTTTTGGGAATTTTGGACCCTTTTTTAGGGATTTTTGTATTTTTTAAGGAAAATTACATATTTTGAGGGGAAAAAGATGGATTTTGGTCTTTTTGGTGACCTTTTGAAGGTTTTAGATGCTCAAATGGTGAAAAAAGTGGACAAATGGGTCATGAGAATAGGGAAATGAATTGCTGAGCACTTTTTGGGTGCTAATAGATTCCCCCCTTATGTGTGAGGGTAGGAGCTCATCGTATGGCCAATAGACATCATAGTTTCTTTGTCTTTTTCCTTGGGTTTGGAGGACAGAAGAGACCGATTGGAGACTAGAACACTGAGCCCATGCAAACTGCAGAAACTAAAAATACATGTCCTCAAAATGAATGAGGAATAATCTCATATAATGGACGAGGTGGGCATACCCATGTTTGTATCAAGACATATAAATTATAACAATGAGGCACAAAAAGGGGGACCTAAATAATACATATAAACCTGTTGTGTACATCATAATGGTCTAGAGGGGACACAATGTTGGGACATACTCATGGACATACCATGACTGATATGAAGGACTGATACACTGGAAAAGAGCCACAACCATTCTGAATAAGGTGTCAGAAGGGTTGATGAACTACTGAATCTGAAGGTGTCCAACAACTGTAGGGACTCAATAACTGTGAGTCAACTTCTGAAGAGTATATGGAACTGTATACTCGAGGGAGTATAAAACTGGGGTATTTCTGAATACTATCGCCAAGCGCAACCCAAATATCCATAGGAACATGTAACTGGTTGTTTCCTCAAGTAGACTTACAAATGTGCTAGAGTCAGGTGATATCCGGGGTCTTCAACTAATACCTGAAACGACCGATACCCTATACGAATCTCAACGATGAGATCAATGTGTTGACGTCGAGCTTGTGTGAAACAATCATTTGGAGAGGCACTAAGGACTCCTTTCAAAATGATCCGTAGGCACTGACCATTGATGGTGATGAGTCCAAGGCACAGGGACCTCTGGGTCTATCCTCTGGAATAGGTTGGTTGGCGTCGACAGAGGGAGACCTTGCAACTACCAAGGAAATGATGTTTCCTCGATATGAGCGCGAGGTGTACAACCGAGAGGGGATAGTACTAAAGTTGGTACTGTCATACTGTGGGGATGGGGAACAACTGAGGTCTCAGAGTGGATGGGGGCTCAAACTTCCTTTGTTCAGAGCATGATGGCATGGATGACCTGGCAGCATATGAAACTAAATTTTAGGTATGGGGATCATAGCTTAAGGGATAAGGGGTAAGTACTTAAGTGGGAGTGACTCTGGGGGATAAACTGATGTCTGGTATCAGGGAACTCTCAAGGTGGTATATCGCAGAATACTCTGAACAAAGGAAACCAAATTGGGGCAGCTATCATAATAGTGTGATTATAATGCTTTGTTGTGGCGCCGAGAGGCACCATTGGGGCCTTCTTCATTGTTTAAAGGAGCTCGAAGAAGGGATAAAAGTGTGCTCGAAATTGTACTGTTGTGTGGATTTCTACGTGCCTAGGACAGTTCATGCTTGTGGTTGCTTTCAGTTTTAGAGAGTCTGGAATCAATAAGTAGACTCCGAGGGAGTTCTTTTTCGTGTGTTAGTCTTCAAGGCCCGAAAAAAGTATAAAAGGATGCAATGAAGAACTCTTCTAGCTGATGTGACTAGAGTATTCCTTTTTCGTAATTAGTCTACAAGGTATGGAAAAGGGGTGAACTTATACCAGGCAGACGCCCTTTCAGATAGATTTAATGAGCATGAAAGGAAACAAGATTGCTCGGCTATCTTTTCATTGTTTTAGTTGTTAGAAAATAGCTTAACAGAAACTCCCTAAGTGCCTTTTTCGTAAAGGAATTGTTCGGCCCAAAAAAGGGATAAAATTATACCAAACAAAAGTAATGGTGAGGCAAGGAGGAAGTGTTCAATCAAGGGATAAGCATTGGGATTAAGCATAGTGATAGGTGGGGGGAACACTGATGGGGCCACCTTGTGGGTTGATGAATGATAGCAAAACAACACCATAATTGCAGTATCGATGGAGCAAAGGGCTCATGTATAAGTTGTGATGCACAAATTTTGTAAAATTTGACAGTTGTCGATGTGCCATGCAAATCGAGGCAGCAAGGTGAGGACACAATGTCAAAAAGTATTTTTGGTGAGAGCGAGAAATGATCTCAAGCATAATCACGAGCGCGGAAAACTGAATCCGGCGATATAAAATTCATCAAAATTGGACAATGGCCACTGTGGCACACAAACCGAGGCGATGAGGGTGTGTGAAAAAATGCCTGAAAATGGGACTCGTGAAATCAGGAAACTGAATGGACCACCATGAAGTTATCACCGTGCTTAATCCAATGGTATCAACAGTTTGGAAAATGGACGTCGTATGGCTCTGGAATGGCTGATTGAAAATTGGTCAAATGTCTATAAATAGTAAGTGGACCCATAGTGACATGTGTCATTTTCACAGTTGAGTTTGACAAGAGATTTGAGTTGGTCAAAGCAATTTCTTCATTTGCGGGAGAACCGACCATCAGATTTTTGTTCCGTCAGTTCCAGGTAAGCCTATTAGCCCTAAGCTTTAACTTTATTTGCTTTCGGGGGGGAGCTGAGTCTCAGGGGTGGCGTATGGGTCATGTTGGGTAACCAAGGCGGTTTATCACAACTCTTGAGCCTTTTTGCATGATCTAGATCACGGCTCTGGGATTCCACAGGTGTGATGTAGATCGCGGTTGTGGGCCTCCACAAGCGTGATGTGGATCGTGGCTGTGGGCCTCCACAGGCACGATCTGGATCATGAATGTGGGCTTGCGCAGGCGTGATGTGGATCACGACTATGGGATTTCATAGGCACGATTTGGATTGCGGCTATGGGCACCACAGCCGCGATTTGGATCGTTTGCTGGGGAAATTTTCATGGCATTTTCCTAATTTTTAATATTTTCTTGTTGACTTGGCAGGATGCTCAGGCGGTCAAGGGTGTCATGGCGGGAGAGAGAGATTCCGGAGGCTCATATGGAGATCATCCAGGATGACCCTCATGCGTAGGCAATGTTGGCTTTGGGAGGACTGCTGAAGTTCACTCAGATTCCTCTTATGCATTGAACAAATTTGTTGTTGAACAAGTTGATTGATTTTTGGGATCCAGGTATGCAGGATTTTATGGTTCAAGGTGAGAGAGTGGATCTCACCTTGATTGATGTTTATTTTCTGACTGGGCTGCCCCGGTGAGATAGGGGATATGCATCCCAAGACACTGGTTGTTGTTGATATAGAGGATCTCCTTGAGAGGTTTTGTCGTCCGGGGTCTGAGGTGCATGCCAGTGCTTTGCTTATTCGTGACATGCAGGATCCGGTGATGCAAGTGGTTGCGGCCTACGTACTACAGGTACTTGGGGCATAGGCGCCCCACTAGTTGTCGGGTGGGTAGGTGTTGATGGTTCATCGAGTGATGAATGGGAATTACTATGGCTGGGGGAAGATGTTCCTTGCTTTTGTTCAGCGTGATATGAACAAGGTGAGGCTACAAGGGGGGGAGTTCATCTACGCTTCATTTCTGTGTGGCTTCTTTTTCGAGCGGGTGCCTACATTGTGGCCTCGTGTGCCGGTTCGCGACAGTTTGATGAGCGAGCCACAGATGGTGCGATGGGGAGAGATGATGCCATGGAGTGGTGGTGGTGCACTTGGATAGTTCTTTACTACAGAGATGTACGAGCAGTGGGATCATATGCCAGTTCTATTCGATGACTACACGTACTAGGGTATGGATTTCCGGGGGGATATAGAGATGCCCCGTGCTCCAGGTCAGGCCTGGGGGCCAGATGGTACATATTTGTTTTTGTTTCTCTATCATATCATGTTTGTATGTTTTGTTATGATAAGAGCAAGAGGTGTTTTCATGATGCTGATGTCGCCTATTGTTGGTTATTTGCAGACATGGGTCCGCGGCCTCCACAGGATCATTAGGGCCGCAGGGGTCGTGTGGTGGTGGTGGTACCTCCACCAGTGGTGGCACTCGACCTCCTACACGAGGAGTTGTACGCCATTGAGACGATGATGCAGAGGGTATACATGAGACCATCGCCAAGTTGTTGGATGGTGTGCCAGATGATGGTTGGAGAGAGTTGGACCAGTGCGTGTTAGATTGTTGTTACGATGCTCCACGTGAGTGGAGATCGATTTTGTGACGGATAACTGTGTTGGCAGCGGAGAGGAGGGTTAGGGACCAGTATGATCCAGAGGAGGAGCCAGAGGATGCGGCAGGCCATGATGACAAGGATTAGGTTCTCTTTTGCTTGCCCCCAAATGTTGATGAGCATATGGGGATGCTTTTGTCGATATGTATTTACGTACGGTTGATGTACTTTTTGTATATTCGAGTGCTGAGGGCACTCTTGACATTATGACTATATGATGATATATATATTTATGCACATGGATGCATTTTTTGATTATATAGTCATGTATGCACATAAATGCACATCTGTCATTTCTTTTATGTGTTGTTGCATGTGGATGCAATTGTTGTTGTTTTATATGCCCGTGGAGGCACATTCTATGCACGTGGATGCAATACTACGTTTTTGTATGCCCGTGGAGGAAAATTCTATGCACGTGGATGCAATACCACATTGGCTTATTTTGTTTTTTATTCCTATGTGATGAATGTTTTTGATGTCGTACATGGTTTGGTTGACGTGCCAATCTAGAATGCTGTTAGCTATTTGGTCTGCTACACTGTTGAGATTTCATGGGACATGAGTGAATGAGATGTATTCAAAGAGTCCAATCATTTGTTTAGTGTGCATATATTTTCTAAAGAGACAGGGGTTGTATACCTAGTAACAGTTGTTGAGTTGGGAAACAAGAAGTTGGGAGTCGAGGAAGACCTGAAGGTGACTTATACCAATCTGGAAGGCAGCAGTTAAGAGACCAGTCATAGCATTGTACTCAGCTTGGTTATTAGTAGAAGTGCCTATACACACTTCGTCTAGGTGGATCAACTCATGTGTGGGGAAATAGCGTACCCAAGCTGCGGAGGCGAGATTTGGAGACCAGCGACTTGCACCATCAGTGAAGCCAATATAGTAAATTGGAATAGGATCCATTTGTGGTCATGCAGGAAAAAATGAAAATGTAAGGTTTTTGAAAGTTTATGGAAAATATGAATTAAAACTGTACAATATGGACTGTGGTGTCCAGAATATTTTTATGGATAAAAGCATTTAAGGTACATCCCGTTACAAAGGTTTCGCACGAGGTTACCTTCTGAGTCGGTCAAAATGCATGCCCCTTCTGAAGTGGGCCGCAGTGTCGGCTTTGCAGTTAAAAGTAGGCATGGCTTCTTCCCATTTGGTAAAGTAATCAACAGCTACAATGATGTATTTATGGCCGCCACCTGATGTAGGATTACACTCCCTGAATTCTATGGCCCATTTACAAAAGGGGCCAACGGTGACGACTGGATGAAGGGGGGCAGGGGGGTTCTTGCCTTGGGGGCAAAGAGATGGAAATTTTGGCAATGTTTGCTTGTTGTGATGCAATTGGTAAATAGTGAGGGCCGAAAATAACCTGCGCGAATCACCTTTTGGGCAGTGGCCATTCTAGAGAAATGGTCCCTGTAGGCACCGCTATGATAGTCATTAACAACTTGCTCTGCTTCTTCCCAAGAAAGGAAACGTCATAGGATTGTGTTGACTCTACGTCGATAGAGGACATCGCCTAAGAGAAGATAACGAGGAGCATGGTGGCGGATGCGATGACGTCTGTCATGGTTTACATTGGGTTGAAACTTCTGTGTACGGAGGTAAACCAAAATGTCACCATACCAAGGGTCGTCTGATGAGATGATGAATAAATGGTCGTCAATTAGATCAGTACTGATAGCTGGTGATGACAATGAGGATGGTAGGTCCGTAATGAGTTGAGCGAGTGCTAAGGATTTGGTGCTCTTCGCGGTTTTGAAAGTCAGGTCATAGTCTTGTAGGATAATCACCCATTTAGCTATGCGGCCTTGCAGAAGACAACGATTCAAGAGATAGACCATTGGGTTGGAATTTGCAACAACTGTGGTATGGATGATAACGATGTAATGTCACAACTTCTGTACTGAAAAGATGACGATGAGGGCTAATTTCTCTTCGTATGGGTACTGTAGCGGTGAGCTAGATAAGGTTTGGCTCACATAATAAATGACGTGCTCTTGACGAGCAGTGTCTTCTTGAATGAGGACTCCTGAAATGGCATAGTTGGATGACGAAATGTAAAGAATGAAATATTTAGAGAAATCCGGAGGGGAGATCAAGGGGGCGTTGGTGAGAGATTCTTCAGGTTATTGAAGGCTCCTTGTGCTTGATCATCCCACACAAAAGGGATTTGGGTTCGAAGCAAACGAAGGAAACCGTGGACTGTTGTGGCATAATCAGGTACAAAATGGTGAAGGAAATTTGATTTGCCTTGAAGGCTCTGTAATTTCCGAAGCGTACGAGGTGATGGGAGGTCTAAGATGGCATGTACCTTTAATGGATCAACTGCGATACCTTTCTGTGAAATATTGAAACCTAACAACCGACCTGTTGGAATGCAAAATACACACTTGAGGGGGTTCTAACGGATTTTGTATTTGCAACAATGTATGAAGACTTGCCGAAGGTCATTAAGATGATTAGATCATTTTTTCGATCGAGCTGTGAGGTCATCAAGATAGACGAGGATAGTGTGGACCAAGTCATAGAAACAATATGTCATGGCTCCGTAAAAAGTGGCTCCAGCGTTTTTAAGACCAAAGGGCATAACTCAGTAAGTAAAAGTGCCCCAGGGGGTGGTAAAGGCAGTTTTGTACTGGTCTTCCTTGTGAACCTGAATTTGGTTATACCCAGAGAAACCATCCATGAAAGATAGTATCTCATGCCCCGCACATGCATCGATAAGTTGGTCAATAAATGGTGTTGGAAAGTTATCTTTCGGGCAAGCGAGGTTTAGGTCGCGGAAGTCAGTACAGACATGGATGGTGCCCTGCTTCTTGTTATCTAGTACTGGGATAGAAACCCATGTGGTGTAGGCTATGGGGTAAATGAACCCTGTTGTTCGAAGTTTCTCAATTTTTGTTTTGACGGCAGGAAGCTTGGATGGATGGATGGGCCGTTTCTTTTGGCGGACAGGTGGTACATTGGGCCAAGTGTCAATATGGTGTTCTACAATAGCAGGATCATGTAGGACCATGCAAATACGTCTCGAAACTCTTGGAAGAGTTTCTTGTAATTTTGTACCTCATCCTCTGTACATGATGTGCCGAAGGAAATAAGTTCAGGTATTCCAGGCTTAATAGAGATGTCAATTTGGATAACGGGTGAAATGTTGGCCATGTTGCCTTCTTCAAAGGCATCAGGGGATGGGATTGGATCCTTGAACTAGTTGAATTTAGTAGGAAGGAAATCTTCGGTTTCAATGGAAAATTGATTCATCGTGGAAGAGGTAGATGCTTCAGGGATGAAGTATGATCTATGGTGCATATCATCCTAGGGGTAGTGTGGTGCAGTAAGTGCTTCAAGGATTTCTTCATCATTATGGAATCATTGTGTTGTCAAATCGGTTGACTGGGGTGTGCTAGTTGATGAGATCATATAAATGGTATTGATCTCTTCTGATGAGGAAGATTTCGGGGGATATATTTCCTCGATCAGGGGAGTGGATATCTCTAGGTTGGCATTATTCAATTTGTATAGAGTTGCTCTATAATCTGGGAGATCAAGGCAGTGATGTGAGTAATGACCGTAAATGCCTCATATCACGCAAGGGTGGTTGGTACGCAGCGATTTATCGTGAGGCTGAAGGGGCAGTTCTAGTTTGACAATTGGAATGTTAGTATCGTCATCCAACATTTGCATGTGTTCTTGAAGTGCCGATAATTGTGTACATTGATGTGTAGCATGGCCTATATCATCGCACAAAGAGCACTTGGGGGAGCACGAATTGTTGGGGGATTCTTCACCAACTTGGGAGTCGGTGGGGCGGTGCGGGTTGTGGGTCTAGTGCTATCGGTTTGTTGGCCTCTTCCCCCATTGTAGCGGAGTTGAGGGGGAGCATTGCTGGATGTTGATGCAGTGGCCCCTGTTGGATGTCGTTTATTTTGTATGTTCGCTACCCCTGGGGGTGGATGGTTAGAAGTATTGATGGGTTGCACCAGTTGTAAAACAACATTTGCTGTCGGGGGAGGGGTTGGGGTAGGTAGGTACCACACAGGTAATCCTAACATTACCCCTGGAAGATTGATCATAGCCATTACTGGTGTGCTGATGACTCCTGAACGAGGAAATAAAAATGGGATAGTGTGAATCGGTGTTGCTCTGATATGACTAGGCACTGCGGGTGATTGTGGCAGTAATGGTGGTTGTTGAGTAGGTGGCTATGTGTTGTGCGAAAGGGTGCACAAATCAGATATTTCAATTCTCCGCAAAGGGGGTGGGATAGATTGGAACGTGGAAGTCATGGGAGTATCTGAGTATATCTCGGGTCCGACTGAGGAGATGAACGATGTCGGTGCACTCTGAATGGGTTGTTCAATCATAGATAGAATGTTTTCAGGTGCGGTGGGGGCATTGGGGTCGTGTTGGCCCGATTTTATGACCGAGGCCAACGAAGGAGAGATATCCCACAAAGGTTGTTTACAGCAGCTTCCGATGTGTTTGAAATAGCTAACTCTCACGGGAATAAAGGCCTTGTTGTCTTTATGATATGCTCCCCAGAAAGGGAGTCTCTCAATCTGGTTGTCTAAATTCCTAAAAATGTAACTAAAACGCTAAGATGCAAGTTAACCTAATCTATGATGCAATTAAAAATTGAAACACAGAAAATTTAGTAGCTCCTAAACTGTAAACAACAGTTTAGTAGCTCCTAAAAAGTCCTGTAGGTTGTAATTACGAAATAAAATCTAAGTAAAACTTCTAATTAATCTATTTCTAAAATTACCTATCCTAACTATCCTGATCAGGAGCAAGTTTAAAAGAACAATGTGTGATGCATAAAGAGTATGATTTAATTATAGTTTATTTAAAGGAATTCAAATAAAATATAATTTTTAAAGCACATCAACATATTCAAAACCAAATAATTAACAAATTAATTACTGATTCACATGTTGCTTATTACATCAGATATCTGTGACTGTCCCACACATTCAAACACAATGAAATTAGTCATTCTAAACAAATAAAAATATGCTTTTAAGTGCAAGAATGTATGAAGAAAATGTGTTAGAAAACATTCTATCCAACAAATAAGTAAAGAACAGCAACAAAGTATAATCTCACTAAAATTGTTGAAAGAATCTTAGAATAGTAATAGCAGCAATCTCTAGTTGCAAATATTTCTGGATTAAAAAACCTAGATCTCTTTACATAACCAGAAATCACTTCCGGCAGAATCTCTCCTTCTATCTGCAAATATAAAGATTTACAAGCAGAAACAGAATGGAGAATTACAAAGTCCTCTCTATTCTGCTGAGATCAACCCCCTCTCTGTTCAATCAAATGGTGTTTGTTTATATAGATGATGAGACGTCTCCCGATTATTAAAACAAACTTTTCGAGATGCTCTCCATTCCGGTCGATGATTCAATCTCTTTCTGTTGCGAATGCATAGGATGATTTTACTTTGTCACTTTCGATGGCTCCTTGATCGTCGATCTTCCGTTTAACAACTTATCCAGTTGCTTTTAATTTCTATCTGAGATGGCAGAAAAGAATGCCTATCTTCTGTTGGATTCTTCATCAATTTTTTAACTGCATCCTCCATAAATAGCTTTACCATTTCACCTTAATCGTCTTCTTTTATCTTAGCCAATTCCACAAAATGGCTGTCTACGTCCGTCACAGTTCACCATTCATAATTTTACCTGCACATCCAAAACCAATATTAAATAAAAGAACACAAAGCTTAAGAATTTCCCTCTCAGGTGACTGGTAATTCCTTTTATTACGAACGAATCTTTAACTTTGAACGCGATTCTCAGGCAATCTTGATCTATATTAGATGTTTTTTTTATGTTAATGTGGATGAATGCGGGAATTTCCTTTCAACGTGAATGGTTTACAACCATTCAAGTAAAGAAAACTTTATTGAATTGTAAATCAATCGAATTTTCTGATCATCATGATGCCTTCAAAAGATCCCTTTATCTGCGGCATGATAATGGTGATGCTGCTAAAAACTAGAACCAATTCCCTTCATAGGCGTGGTTTGGTGGTGACGTGGCAATGATATGTTTCTTTTTAATGCGTTGGTTGTTTGTAGCCTCTGATATGACAGACTTGGCAGTTTTCTGTCAATCTGATGGTTTCTCCTTATTTATGGAACACACTATTGTAGATGGCCACGTTCTCAGTGATTTGGAAAACAAAAAATCTGTATACTAATTCGCGGCATCTTTTCCATGAAAATGTCATAACAAGGCAGGCACGTTACGTTATCTTTCTTCATTGGCGTGGAAACTTCTTCAGTTATATTGACATACTCTTGGCAACAATTTGGTGGAATCCAAGGAGCAAGACCTCTTTCCTTTAATGCATTGATGTCCAACAATCTTCGCTTCCTTCCCTCTCCAGTGATAGTGACGTGATTCCTCCCTTGAATTGGTCATGTAACATGACAGCGTAATATAAACAAAATTTCAATGGATGATAAAGCTTACGTGAACCTCTTTAAAGATTTATCCCTGCACAAAGCTAAAAATCAAATAATGAATAATTTCCATGATTATTTCATTGTCGGCCACTTAAATTTTGATAAGTGAGGAATGACTAAGGTGGTTGATTCAGATAATGTATGGCAAAACCCTTTAATGTGGTTTCATACGTGTAATCACCTTCACACAAGAATCCCTTAACAAAGACACATTTCTTTTGGAAAGAAATATCAAAGTTATAAAAAGACAATTGAATCAATATAAAAATTGGTAAGTTAAAGCCATCAAATTGTTTTATAAAGTTGATATTTCCTTATATAAAAGTTTAAAATCATAAAATATTCCTTCATCATAACTTATGGTAAATATGTGCATAAAATGAAGTAACGTTTTCATGATTAATGTGAAGTGATATATATGTGGAAAGAAAAAGTGAGGAGATTAATCATATTGAGAGATATTTAAAGGTAGCTTCAACACTTTATCAAAATAAAGTAATCTTCTTTTATAAAATACATATTTGCTAAAATCATTTAAGGGAAGAAAATAATAAAATATATGTTGCTATCAAAAATAGTTAATCACGTGCAATTAAGGTTAACTAGTGTTTCTTCATGATCACTTCAAATTATAACACTGGTTAGTCAATGTTTATAAAACTTGAATCATTCTTCAAATTCAAAATAGCGAGTTGGTTTCAATTCTCAAAAATATATTCCTTTGACGTAGATCAAATTCTCAAAATCAAGCTTTTAATCAAATTATGTTGATTCGCCAAAATTCCCATGAATGTGACAAAGGAGAAAACCTAAAAATGATCTTGAGAAATGATATTAACTCATTTTTGTGAAACAAGATACATAACCAGTTGGATTAGGCCAATATAAATCATATGATCATCATAAAGTAGCCAATATTATCAAGAATTCCAAAGAATCATACACCAAACCTCGAAAGGATAAGCTCTTATGTGATGAAGACAAAGGGCATGGAAAATTCACAACACTCGGAGATGAAACCATCAACCCACCTTCCTAAAGCAAGCAAGGGAGACTAAAAGAAAACTTTTATACAAAAATTTATATGGGGGACCCATCAGGTCGTAGTATGTTATCTGATCGATTTTTATTACGCGTCCTTCGTGGGGAAACATCATGAGGCAGAAAACGAAAGAAGCGACAACTTTCGTTTTATACATGTAACTTTGTGCTAATAAGAGGTTGTAATCAAGATGGGCATTGATGATCTCTATGTCTATGAGAACCATTTTGCCACCTAATTGCATGGGTAGTTGCTAAAAGGCCCTGCAGTTGAGCTGAACGACCATCATAAGCTCGTAATGCGGTAGTTGATGGCTGCAGTGTGGGGAATCCGAGTTTCTGCCAGACAAAGGTTGACATTACATAGGTGGAGGCATTTTCATCAATGATGCATCGATGAATGACAAGGTTTCAGATGGACACAGAAACTTGAAAAGCTAATGTCGACGGAAAATGTGGTTCAGCTTGGTCTAATTCAAATGCCATCATATGTGAGTTGTTAGGGTCTATGGTGCCAATGGCGGATAACAATAAATTCCTCTGTGCAGGACAATTTTTTAGGACCTCTAGGGCAGACATAGCAATGGGGGATTGAGCTAAGTCTTCTACAATGTTATAGTTTGAGGTTGCACGAGCATTAGGATTTTTGTTGATTTGTCTTAAGGGGAAGCGAGGGGCTTTAAGACATCCATCCATTGGCATATTGGGTATGCGTAATGGCTTATCAGTTGGAGAGTGCTTGTGGATGGATTAGTAAGCATCATTTCAGGGGCGGTGCCATATTGGTTTCGGTGAGTTTGGAGGTTGATATCATTTGATGACATCATTAGTAGATGGTGAGTGCCTGAATCGGTATGCTGGTAATTAGTTGCAGCATAGGTGATTTGCTGCTGTGGTGTAGTGAATCCTTGTGGGGTCTCCATTTGATGGGTGTTTACTACTCCTTGGTTGGGTAAAAGATTTTGCAATATCATGGGTTGCGGCTGAGGAGGTGGCGCTAGCTATACAACGTGCCCTTGGTGTTGGGCGTCATCGGCCCAAAGTTGAAGTGCTTTCTCCAAATGGGGGCAATTATGTGTGTAGTGGTCGTATACCGAACAAAATGAACATCTATGGTTTGTTCTTAAGTTAGGATTTTTAACCTGTTACGGTGGACAATTGTTAAGATTCAATATGCTAAGACAGAAAATATAAGCATTACATTCCATTTCACAACAATAGCATATACAGGATCACTGAAAGAACAACAAGCACAACATAAACACAAGAGACATAGATTTATCCTCAGAAACCCTCATGGGGTAGAAAACCCAGCAAAGATTCCTCAATATAGATGACCAGCAAATACAAAGATGTAAACCCTAGACATCAGCTCCTTATCCTCCACAGCAGATCTCTCCCTCACCTATCCACCAATCACAAGTGAGTGTAATGTGTGTTAAATGAGGAACACACCTCCTCTATTTATACACAACTCTGACATGTCTTTTACACAAACTAGGTTGGCCCCAACTTAACCACTTTACATAATGCTGACTGGGCCAACCCCTCAAGGGTGGTCTAATAACCCTTTAACTCACATAACACATATAGGGCCGACCCCCACTAGGGATGTCTAATAACCCAAGTTAACACAATCTTCACGGAGGAATAAACATCTTCGGATATACAACAAAGTCCCATCGAAGGAATGAAACATCTCCGGAATAATAAGGTACACAATATAATATTCTTAGAAGTTACAATATTTTAACAACAATTAGGGTTTTGGTTGGTGAGAGCAGGGATATTTTTATTTGGAGGATTAGGTGGTTGGACACCTTGGTTTGGAGGTTGATTATTTCTGCAGTTTTGTACCCTTCCGCAGTTTTGTTGACCTCCTTGATTATGCTGGTTGTTCTAGTTTTGGGTTGCTTTTGTTGTGCGTATACTTTCCCTTGGGAAGTAGGTGGGTTTTGAGGTCGTGCACATGCTGTAGCAGGCTGCAGTGGATAGTAAGAAGCTGGGTTCGGAGGTGGACTCGGTGCTTGTTGTGGTTGTTGGTAACCTTCAGCTATTGGAAGTATTGGGGCAGAAGGTGCTGCTTGTTGAGCGTAATAAGCCGATTGGGCTTATGAGTGAATTGGATTATCATTGGCTTGCTGGTTATAATATGTAGGTGGTGCATAAGCTGAGGGTGCTTTCCCATAACACTATGGTGGGCATGAGGGTCCATGAGTGTGGTGGGTGTGCGTCATTGGAGCATACGAAATTGTAGCTCCAGAATGAGATGTAGCCCTACAAAGGTCTGGGGCATTATTGGTACTCATCATGGTGAAAGGTTTGTTTTGTGACATAACCTGGCCAATGATGCCATCGGTGGCATGGGATGCCTTCGACACGTCATTCCTGGATGGATCGCTATGTGGGGCATCAGGTAATATGGTGTATAAATAGCTATATTGGGCGTAGATTAAGTCAAACTATTAGGCTTTTAAAATGGATTCTTCTTCCGAATGGGGTTGTTCAAAAGCCACATCCTTGGCTATGGGTGGAAGGAGAGATTTCAAGAACCAATCTAGGAAAATATGGTCATCAAGATTGATTCTTGCAGAGACTACGACGCTTATACCACTCATGGATATGATCTATGATATGGGTAGCCGTGTTCTGTCTACAAGACAGTAGGATTTCCAGTCCCACATCATAGCGGATGGGTAGTTGAAAGAACTATAGGAAAGTTGAGGCAAGGGATGTAAACGTAGGGTGTGTCCCATGGGGCTACTCAATATACCATTTGGCTTCCGAGCCAGTGAAATTTATTTGTAATAGTTGGAGGTGAATAGAGTCATCAACTATGGAGTTAGAGGAACACCATAGATGAAAGGACATAATATGGTTTTGTGGGTCTTCACTAGCCTTCCCTTCAAATTTAGGGATGTCGGATGGGAGTTTAGTGGGCATGGGAGGCCACGTAGGATCATGTCTAATAGGGTCATTTGTTAATCTTACCAGGTCTAGTAGGTTAAGACCAACCATAAATGGTAGACTCGCAGAGGGGTGTGACATGGTTGCTAGGGCATAAGCGCTAGTGGTAGCATTATTGATCGGGCCACTGCCCCTAAGGGAATATTAGTTGTGAAAGGGATGTACCCTCCACCCAAAGGTGTGTGAGAGGTGCTTGCTCCCCCATGTGTAACATGATTTATAGATGGGTTTGGAATGGTTTCAGTAGCTATTGGGATCTGAGTAGTGGCAGGGATGATAGATGTATGTCCCATTATGGGCATGCCTAGGGTAGTTTTGGGTCCCATATTAGGCATACCTAAAAGAGTTGTTATATTTGTGGCTACTGTGGTGGCCATTGTAGTGGCGGGGGTGGTTGATGTTCCACCAATAGTCCCTATGAAGAAAGGGTCAAAAGTTGTACCAGCCATGGGGTTAGTGGGTCCGGTTGTTGACTCAAACCTAGTCGACAAGAGTTCCCATCGATGTCGACACCAACCCACCACGATCTCCCTGAGCACCAGCCTAGGCAGGTTTTACCCCATCCAGCAACACCTGCGGAGCAGATGAGATCTCACCCGAGGAATTCAAGGGAGAGTGGATGGAACCATGTTTCCGTCGAATGAAGGAGGATGTTTGTAGCAACAATTACTTAACTTATTGCAAAATTCATAAATATATGTATGCATTTAACTTCGACAACACTGTATCCATAGCATTATTCAACATAAACATTCGTCGCAACAAGTATACTAGTAAAGCATTAATTGTAACAAGAAAACATAACATTAGTCATATATTGAAACATGCATTACCATAAGTGAACAAAGGATGCACAAGGATTTTGCAAAACAACTCTGTCATGTCATATTAACTTATCAAAACCCAGATACAATATCTCTGCAAAAGCACAGATCTCACTAGTATCTCTTGATCTCAGATACAGACTCAAAGATGCACACATCCAACATCTAAGGATCTGTACTAAGATGATTCAACACTTCAACTTATGTCTATATATAGGCTTCTGCCCTTACAATGCTTGTCCACTTTCTAACAACTTCCTAACGGACACTTTGAGCAAATGACCCAAAATCTAACTAACGCGGTCCAAATGACCCAAAAACTAGCTGACGTGGTCCAAATGACCCAAAAATACATAAAATACGGTCCAAATGACCCAAAACCCACATACTGCGGTACAATCGACTCAAAAATACATAAAATAATCTTCTTTACACCCACCTCTCCGCCTTTCGCGATATCTTCTGACTTGTCGCAGCATCAGCGATGCTGTGATGTTACCTTACCAAACCGCTTGCCAATAGGCCCCCAACACAATCTTGTGGCTCGCCCATCGAGCCATGTCAACTGGACATGGTGTATTCGCTGGTCTTGGTTGAACTTTGTTTCTGCAACTGTTCTTGCTGTCTAGATTGCACTGTGTTGTCCTACTCCTTCTGCTACGTAGATCATCAACTTGCTATCATGTACCTCTTACCCGAAAGTGGTCATTCCTCGGCTTGTCATTATGTACCATGCAAACTCATCCTCCAGTCTCGAGGGATCGATTGCAGACGGAGGAGAAGTTTACGAATAGCGCCGAGGTACGAAATAGGCCAATGGTTCTGGGACATTTGTTTCGCACCAATAAGCACATGCTACCAGGACCCGAGGGCTGCCACCCCCATCCTTTTTGTGGCCATAGGGACCATGAGACTTCAAAATATCACCAACTGCCTAGACATCTAGGAAGAGACTTCATGCTTGTAACCCCTGAGTGTCTGTAGCATGGCTTGCGCCAAGCGCTCATGCAGACTCATCGTTTGGGCCCTCAGCACACCTAGTGTACTACCACACGAAATGAAGTGAAACATTGCCACAACCTCCTTGCAATTCCTAACTTAGCTAGATGCCTGACCCTCTCGCAACATAACACCTCTTGATTGGAAAGCCTCCGTGCTCTACTATCCTCTGGTTCCTATATTTATACATCTCATTCAGTTGGTCATCTGCTTTAAAAATCATTTACACCACCTATTCACGTTAGATACGCATCATATCCTTCTGCTATTCTGTGTGAGTATGAACCAGACTTCTGACGGGCGGCGTGGTAGCCATACTGTCGTTGGTAACCATTCATTCTAAATGTACAAACCATCACCCCAGGTGCCTTCGTCCATGCTGCCATGGTGTATTCCTCGTGCCCAACATGTGTGCCTCTGGCACAATCCGAGTCGACGAACGATCATACCGACCGAAAAGGAAAAAGTTTCGTCTGTGAATGAATCGTAATGATTTCTGATTTGACCTAGTCACGACCCTACTACTGTCACGAACCACTCCTAACTTAAGGCACAAGCCTCCCTGCCTATGCATTCTCATCTCTGTTGGTGCGCCATCCTACCACCGATCAACCTGCATTTTGTTTTTCCCTGCCAATGCGACTCAGGCATCACGCTGCTCCAAGCCCGACCAATAGGGATTCAACCTACTGCCATTAATCAACTTTGGGAGCATCGCTCTGTCCAATTTCTTCAACTGTACTGCACCTCCTGAAGGTGATGCTACTAATGTGATATGGACCCAGACAATGCATCTGCAATTTTCCTGGATGTTTCATAAACTTGCTGTCATACAATAGCACTAAGTCACCCTGTTGAAACTCTTTGTTTTTGATTTGGCGATCGTGCCAAGCCTTCTGACAATCCTTCTCCACCCCCTAGTGGAATCCTGTGAGAAAGAAATCTTCCTCCAACTGTACTAACTACGCTAGACATTCTTCTAGTTCCGCTGCATCATCCAGGCCTGTCACTGCTGTTATACGTAGTCTCGAAACAATGTACTCCATTGGAATAATCGCTTCTTGGCCATACACAAACTTGAATGGTGTCTGACCCATCAACCTTTTACACGTGGTGCGATATGCCCACAACACTGTTGGGATTTTTAGATCCTAGTCATCGCGGTTCTCATTGCACACCTTTGTCAACTCATGCTCCAATATCTTGTTGAATTTTCCTGCAGATGATATGGCGTACTCTTCTTATGTTGTATCTGCAGTTCCTCTGTCAATGCGCTGATGGTGCGATTGAGAAAGTGGCTACCTTGATCACTCAACAATATCTTGGAGTAGCCGAAGCAAGTGACAATGTGGTCAAACAAGAACTACGTAGCCGTGGCAACGGAACAATCAACGACTGGTGTCGCCTTTGCCCACATTATAAAATAATCTATTGTTGTGATGATGTATCTCGCACCAATGTGCTTCCCTGGTGGATTGATTGGTCCCACAAAATCCACTACCCATTTTTTGAATGGTTGTCATGTTAGCTAAGGCATCAGCGGCATCTCATCTCGCCTGGATGGTTTTCCAGTCCTCTGACAATAATCATAAGACCACGCATAGTTGGTCTCATCATTGTGCAGTGTGGGCCACCAAAACCCTGCACAAAGCACCTTCCTGAAAGTCGCACAGCCGCCATAGTGCCCTCCAGCCACTCCTGCATGTGCTTCTGACAAGATCTACACCTGCTCATGTGGCAAGACACACCGTCACAATATCTCATCCGCGCCCATCTTGTATAACTCTCTTACTATTAGCTGCAAATCTGCAGCCTTGACTTCCAACTGCTTCTTCTACCTAGTGGTGAATTCTTTTGGTGCAGTACCTGTCGCCAAAAACTAGATGATTTCTTCAAAATACCCATCGGCTACTTCAACCTTGAACAATTGCGCATCAGGAAACCCGTCTTCAATGTTAATTGGCTCTTCTACTATTTCAATCCGCGATAGATGATCAGGGCCAGCATTCAACCACCCTAGCTTCACAATTACTTCAAAATAAAACTCCTGAAAAAGAAGTAACCATCGACATATCTTCCCCCCCAAAACAAGCTTATTTACCATGTATTTTAATGTGGAGTGGTCTGTGAACATCCTAAAATGGCCTCCCAACAAGTAATGTCGAAACTTCTGTAGCGCATAGACCATCTCCAGATGTTCCCTCTTGGTAGTGGTGTAGTTCCTTTCTGCAGATGACAGCTTCTGACTGGCGAAAGCAATAGGGTGATCGAGATCCCCCTAACCTGGTTGTGCCAACACCACATCGAGTGCAATCGACGATGCATCGACATGGACGTGGAAGTCCTTACTCCAATCTGGAAAGACTAGTATTGGTCTCGAAGCCATCTTCGCCTTCAGCGTTTCAAAGCTATCCTAACATTCAGGGCTCCATTGAAATACCGCATCTTTCTTCAATAGCTTCTCCATAGGGGTGGTGATTGTTGCATATCCCCTGATGAACTTGCAATAATACCCAGTATGCCCCAAAGTTGCCTGCAACTGCTTAACATTAGTAGGCGGTGTTAAGCTCAAAATTAGTGCAATCTTTGCTGGATCGACTAACAACCCTTGTTTACACACAATGTGACCCAGCAATATCCCAAACTGTGTACAAAAGATGCACTTCTTCAGATTCAGTGATATCTGATGCTGTCGGCATCGCTCCAACATCAACTGCAGATTGGCTAGATGATCACGGGTCAAACCATAGATTTTCCAATCATCCATGTATACATGCAAAACTTTTGAATAAAGTCCTGGAATGCAACAACAACAAACTGTGAGAAGATCGCAGGTGCATTCTTCAACCCAAACGACATCACTGTATACTGAAAACATCCCCATTCTGTAACAAAAGTCGTCTTGTGGTAGTCTTCCTTTGCAATGTAGATATGATGATAGCTTGAGAACCCGTCTGTGAAAGAATACATCTCCTAGATTCCAACACCTTCGAGTACTTCATCAATAAACGGGTTTGGAAAGGGATCATGCATGTACGCATCATTCAACTTCTGCAAATCGACATATATGCACACCTCGCCAGTCTTCCTGTCCTGCACCACCATAGGATTGATCCATTCTGACTCTTCAATCGGTTCAATGATGCCAACATACAACATGCGATCAAGTTCAACCTTGACCCTCTCCTTATGTTGCAGATCCAGCCGGTAGGGCTGCTGCCTAATCGGTTTCACATCTAGTTTCAAGGGGATCTTCATCTCACCTAAATCACCCAAGATACCTTTCATCTCTGAAAACTTCATAGGAAAGAGGTCTTGGAATTCATGCAGCAAATCATTGACCTTTCCCATCATCTCATCATCGCAATAATCTCCAACATTCGCGAACATGGGAGTGGCCTCTGTCCCAATATTGATCTTACAGAGCTTCAATGGCTAGCTGATCGGATCACTTGGTGCATTAGGTGCTATCACATCGCGACTCTCTTCAAACTCGGGAGTATTGACATTCCGCGGATCGTCACCATCTTCAGGCCCACCGATTATATTGTAATATTCCATCAAGGATTGCATCTAGCAGTGTGCATGCGGATCTGCAGGATATTCTACCGGAACAACCTTCAAAACCACATCACGGATGAGCTGCAAAGCATTATTGACATCAGGGTTGGCATCCACGAAAGTGAACGTACGAGAGAAGCATATCATTAACTCCACCCAAGTGGTAATTTCTCCTTGCAACTCAGCTGCAGTATACCATGAGTGAGGCATCTCATCTAAAGTATGGATAAAGGCATGGACCCACTCATCTCGCTGTCGCGATGCCCACAATGTCTGACACTCCCTCAGATGACTTCCAGGGTTATTCCAACCATCATATTTCCCTATGTGGTAGACCTCAGAATCGCCGAAGTGAACCATATCAATCTCCTGCACTGCAACCATTCATTAATTGATTTCTTATGTGTCGCCCACTAGCTTACTGGAGCAGCCTTCAGTGCTTCCTCCAAGGCCAACAGTCGCTGTGGTGCAGATACTCTTTCCTCAAATTCTGTCAAAAAGTGAGACAAGCCAGGCAGCCCTTCATATACTGGTAATGTGACCGTTTTAGTCGCAATGTGACATAATGATTGCATGACTAATCCATACTTGCAGAGCATTAACTCGTGCAAGTGGTTCTTCCAGTGTTCTAATGCATCATTTGAGTCAGAAGATACAGAGCTCTCACTATGCCATCCCAACTCACCATTGGAAATCAGATGAATATAGTCTTCGGAAATATTAAATGCATGGTCCCATCAATTGGGATCTTCGTCCTTCACTGGCTCAATGTATTATCGTCCTTCAGTCGGATTCAATAGGGTTATGTCTCTGAGATCGCGGTTTTCAAAAGTCATCATCCGCCGCTTGAAGTTGATTACTGTTCCACTATCATTAGCCCATCCGATCCCCAACAATGCGGGATACGAGCTTCCTCCTTCAACCACTTAGATGACATTGAAGTCAGCATAGGTCTTCATGCCCTTAATGTCCACCACCAGACGTTGGACTCTCCCAATCAGTGTCACCTTAGCATGATTAGCTAACCAGAGCTGTATAGGAGACCAACTCAATGGGGGCTCCCCATTTTCTGCCATGCCTACTTGGTTAAGATGTTGACATCCGAACCAAGATCCAGAATAACTAAATCAACATCATAGTCCCCAACATGTATATTCATTCGCATCTCGTTACCTATCTTCCACCGCTGTAAGGAGTTTACCGTGGACTCTTGCCATCCCCTGGTTAGTCACTGCAACAACCCCTCAATCTCAGCTAGAGCAGTAGGATCCCTTTCCAACAATAAGCAACTCTCAAAAAATCTCCGCAAGGTTCCAGACGGCGCCAATAGACCTACCTATGAAGTAGAATAAAAAACATGGGGCATGTCGTAGATGATGGCTTTACCATGGTCATGGTCCATTGCACGAAATGCCTGAAAGAACGTATCGCTCTCGAACTCAACGTCGAATGATACCTTCTATCACTCGGCCAATCGAATGAGTGGTTGTGGGCTATCTTCTCCTGTTACTGCACCTCCGGGCATGATGACTGCGACAGCCGCATCCTGTGGCCTTGGCTCCACAGAAATTATTGCAACACTCACACCTTGATTCCGGTTCAGCGATGGATTACTCGGTTGGTTCACATTCTAACTAGCATTCTGGTTTGGGCGTTGATTCTAGTTCTGCACCGGTTGATGCACCTGATTCTGTACTGGTTGTTGCACCTAATTATGATTCTGCAATTGTGGAACATTCCCTTCCTGCCATCATGCAATGAACTCCGGGAATTTCTCTACTGTATGGTCTGTAACAAAGCAAAATGTACACCGTGTCTACAATACTGGGCAATCTTGTTGGTAATGTCCCCATACCGCACAGTGATAGCATTGTATGTTGATGTATATGTAACTTCGGAATGTATTTCACCTATGTATATTGTACTCCTATAGAGATGTTATTATTCCTCTATACGGAAGTGTCGTCATTTGTATTGACAAGTGTCGCAAGTGTCGTAACTTGTTGTGATGGGTTATTAGACCACCGAGTGTTGGGTTGGCCCTGATTAGTATAACCATGGGTTACTAGACTGAGTTAGACAAGTTGGACCTGCTAGGTTATTAGGCAGGTCAGGTCATGTATAAATAGAGTGTGGGAGGAACTCTGTTTGATCATCTCATTATTCACTTCTACACTACTTGGAAAGTGGCACACTAGTGGAGGAGGAGGTTCAATGGCTAGGAGGACTATCTCTGTGTACTTTGGTTGTATCATTGCTCTTTCTATCTCTGAGGAAGTTGTGGGGTTTCTCACCTTTATGGTTTTTCCCAATGAAACTCTGCATGTCTATTGTCTCATGTGATTGCTTGGTGTGATTGATATGCATTGTTATACTTGATATGTTGTACATGCTATTCTCTCAGTAAAGATCCTAGAGTATGTTGAATTAATGCTCAAAAATTAACATGGGATTAGAGCTAACCTGAGAAGAAGACACTGTGCAGTTGCGGAAACTAGGGTTTCCTGTTTATTGAGTTTCTCTTCACAGATCTTGAAAGAAGTAGATTATTTTGACTCTCCTCAGCAAGGCGCATCTTTCCATCCAATCAGAATTCAATTCTGGGCACTTTCATTTTTGGCCCTAAAAATTAGGGTTTCCAAACAAATAGGAATTTCTAAATTCTGAGGAAATAGTTGGAAGCTCCTTAGAAACATCGAAGTTTAGAGATTTGGATCAAGATTTTTGGTTGGGTGAAGCTCCAGGAAATTGAAACCCTAATTCAGGGTCCTCCCTAGTGAATCCAGGAGATTGAAAGGCATTTCTAGAGGGTGAAACTTTGCATATTTCAAATTTTGAATACACCAGGATGATCGACTCATCAAGGCGCATCTTTCTATCCTTTCAGAAGTTTGAAATTCACATTTTGAATTTTGAGGGTTTCTCTGACAAACCCGAATCCAGCACTAGATCCAGATTTTCTACAAATCAAGTGGTAAGACCTAAATCTTTTATTTCCATTTGAGTTTCTCATTAAATGTCTCACCATACCAAGCTTGAGAATAAGCTTGAAGGGGCTGATAACTTCTAAGCATGGAATTATAAGATTGGGTTAATCCTGGAAGAAAATGAATTGGACACTTACATAAGTGAAGAGGTCCCTATCCCAGAGGGAGAAGAGGCTAAGGCCTTACATAAGAAGAACTTGGTAAAGGAAAAAAGGATCATTGCTGATTCTATCAAAGACCATATCATACCACATGTGTCATCTCTAAAGACAGGTAAGGAGATGTTTGATTCCCTAACCAAGCTATTTGAAGGGAAGAACATAAATCGGAAGATGACTCTGCGGAACCAATTGAAAGGGGTAAAGCTTCAAAATGGAGAGACCATTCAATCTTATTTTTCTAAGGTCTCTCGGATCAAGGAAAAACTTGAAGCTGTGGATGAAGTGGTGGAGAATGGTGAAATTTTTATGACCACCTCGAATGGCCTACCTAGGTCATGGGATTCCTTTATCCAAGGAATTTGTGCAAGAAGAAAATTGATCTCATTTAGTAAACCGTGGGAGGAATGCTCACAAGAAGAAGCAAGGATGGTGGCCCGAGAAGAAAAGATGGGGAATGAATATCGAGCTCTCACAGCACACACCAAGAAAAGAAAGCCCAAGAGAGAGCCATCTCATTTCAAGAAATCTTCTCACCACCATCAGCATAAAGAGAAGAGAATATGTTTTACATGTAATGAGAAGGGACATATTGCTGTAAATTGTCCCAAGAACAAAAAGGACAACAACTTCAACAAAAAGAAGAATGGTAGGAAAAGGAGGTACCATGCTCATGATGGTGAGGATGATGAACCCCCCAAGAAGAAAGCTAGGGCAGAAAGTGATGCTGCATCAAGTGAAGATGAATATGTTCTAATCTCTGCTCTCACTAGTACTATCTCTCATGGATGTAATTATTGGCTTATTGATAGTGGGACTTCCAAACACATGACAGGGTTTAAATAATCTTTTGTAAATCTATCCGAAAATGAGTCACCCCATAAAGAGAAACTTGGGGATGACTATCAATATCCCATCAAGGGAAGTGGTGAAGCCTCCTACAACCTAGACTCTGGAAAGTCTTTGAAGATGAAAGATGTACTATATGTACCTGGGCTCAAGAAGAACCTACTCTCCATATCTGCATTAGATGCAAAAGGCATGAGGGTTGCATTTGTAGATGGCCAAGTCCTAATGTGGCCAAAGGGTAAAACTATAGATGATGCAGTGGTGATTGGAGAGCAAGAGGGAGGATTGTACAAATTGAAGGGACAACCTGAACATGCCATGGTACATGAATCCATGGAGCCAAGTGAACTTTGTCATAGAAGACTTGCACATGTGCACTATAGAGCACTACCAATTGCATGTAAAGTTGTAGAGGGTCTTCCTGAAATCAAGACAAAGCATGAAGGTGTTTGCAAAGGATGTGCAAAAGGAAAGAACATTAAGAAGGCATTTCCATGCAGTGAAAGCAAAGCTAAAGGAATCTTGGAAATCATCCACTCCAATGTATGTAGTCCGATGTCATCTAGTTCTCTGAGTGGGTATGTATACTATGTCTCTTTCATTGATGATTTCTTTAGGAAGACTTGGGTTTACTTCTTGAAGAACAAAGATGAAGTGTTTGATAAGTTCAAGGAATTCAAAGCCTTGATGGAAAATCAAACTGATAAGAAGATCAAGACATTCAGATCTGACAATGGTGGAGAATTCACTTTAGGTGATTTCAAAAAGCTATGCAGTGATTCAGGTATTAAGAGGGAGTTGACTACTCCCTACAATCCAAAACAAAATGGAGTTGCAGAAAGGAAGAATAGAACTATCATTGAAGCAACACAGACAATGCTTCATGACCAAGATCTTCCTATGCATCTATGGGCAGAAGCAGCTAGGACAGCTGTATATGTGCAAAATAGAACACCTCACAAGATATTGGACAACAAGACACCAGAAGAGGTCTTTTCTGGTAAAAAACCATCTCAGAACATTTGGTTGTCCAGTATATACTCATGTTCCAAAGGAAAAGAGAACTAAGCTAGATCCTTTAGAAAAAAAGAGCATCTTTGTGGGGTACAGTGAAAGCTCGAAGGTTTACAAAATATACTTTCCAAGGTTCAAGAAGATTGATGTTAGCAGGGATGTAACATTTGATGAGAAATTAGCTTATATCAAGTCAAGGAAGACACTTGTTGAAGATCATGAAGAACCAAAGGAAACCAGATTTCAAGATACCACTATGAATGAAGCAATTCCAGAAGCAACCCGTGAGATTGAAGATCCACAAGAACCTATAGATTCACCCTGTGAGAAGAACTCCCACAAGAGGAAACCTGCATGAGCTAGAGCTCATCCAAGATGCAAAAAGATATGGTATTCCAGAAGAGGAACACAGAGAAAGGAAAAGGAAAAGGTCACACACTAGATATGTTGCCTTGCGCTGTGACATTATGAACAAAGAACCTTCTAGTTATGAAGAAGCAGCAGAAAAGAAAGAATGGAAGGATGCCATGGTTGAGGAATACCAATCGATCATGAAGAATGATGTTTGGGATGTTGTCCCAAGATCAGAAGGGAAGTCTGTTGTGACTTCCAAGTGGATCTATAAGATCAAGCATGTTGCAGATGGTAGCATAGAGAAATACAAGGCAAGGTTTGTAGCTCGTGGCTTCTCTTAAAAAGAGGGAATAGACTATGAAGAGACCTTTGCACTAGTACCCGGATACATTTCCATCAGAATAGTACT
Source organism: Larix kaempferi (assembly GCA_027924585.1). NCBI lineage: Eukaryota > Viridiplantae > Streptophyta > Pinopsida > Pinales > Pinaceae > Larix > Larix kaempferi. The sequence continues at coordinate 79,786 of BSBM01002285.1, read as the reverse complement.
TGCTGTGGCTGCAGTGATGAAATTGAAGATACACCAGATGGATGTCAAGATAGATTTCTTGAATGGTGTAGTCGAAGAGGAAGTATATGTGGAGCAGCCACTTGGTTTTGAAACACATAACAAAAAGTCATATGTGTGTAGGTTGAAGAAATCCTTGTATGGCTTAAAGCAAGCTCCTAGGACTTGGTATGGTAGGATGGATAGTTTTCTATTCAGTTTGGGCTTTACCAAGAGTAAAGCAGATACCAACCTTTACTACAAGGTTGAGGAAGGAAATCTTGTGATTCTACTCTTGTATGTGGATGGCCTGTTTGTTACGGGTGAAGATAGACTGATTGTTGACACGAAGAGGAAGCTTGCTGCAGAGTTTGAGATGAAGAACTTGGGGATGATGCACTACTTTCTAGGTATGGAGGTGTGGCAGAGTGCAGATGGAATCTTCCTTGGACAAGGGAATTATGCAGCAGAAATCCTGAAGAGGTTTGGGATGATGGACTGCAAGGCCATGGCCACACCTATGGCATCGAAACTAAATCTTCTGTGTGATGCTTCATCTGATCCAGTTGATGTCAGTGTGTATCATCAGATAATTGGGTCCTTGATGTACCTGATGAACACGAGACCAGATATTTGCTTTGCTGTGAGAACATTGAGCCAGTTCTTGATGGATCCCAGAGGTGTTCACTAGGTTGCTGTCAAGCATATTCTGAGGTACCTGAAGGGTACAATTGATTATGGGCTCAAGTATGATGCGAATCAAAAGTTTAACCTATAGGGTTATGTTGATTTAGATTGGGCAGGCAGTGTTGCAGATAGGAAGAGAACTTCTGGGTGTTGCTTTAGTATGGGATCAGGTGTGATCTCTTGGTTTAGCAGGAAGCAGTCCCGCGTAGCACTGAGTACAGCCGAAGCAGAGTATGTTGCAGCTTGTTCGGCTAGTTGTGAGGCAGTATGGCTGAGGAAGCTACTGTCTGAGTTATTTGATCTCCCGTTGGATGCTATTGGTATCTATTATGACAACCAGAGTTGTGTGAAGCTGTCTGGGAACCCGGTGTTCCGCGATAGGTCGAAGCACATTGAGATAAAATATCACTATATTAGGGATATGGTGCAAAGAGGAGTAGTGAAGCTCCTGTATGTTGCGATGGATGAGCAGGTTGCAGATGTGTTGATGAAACCACTAGCCAGGATGAAGTTTGAGTACTTCAAAGAGAGGCTTGGTGTTCTTCATATTTATGACACTTCGAGGAAGAAGTCATGGACACATTTGCAAGATCCATTCCAACCATGGTGAGAGGAGGATCCTTCCCATGTCTTTGGATGTAAGCGCTATATGATGAGCATCAAGACAATGCTCTAGTTACTGCTCTGTATGCATCATGTTGGATGCTTGTTATGATCAGGTGGATCATGTATTTGTATATGTATCAGGTGGATACATTCTCTGATCAGGATGAATCATGGATGATGAGCTTCAGGATGTTGCTCCAGATGATATGCATCAGGATGATGCTATGATGATGATCATGATGATCATGTGATGATGTACATCAGGATGATGTATGATGAGTATCAGGTTGATGCTCTGTGGCCATGGATAGGTTGTGCAGATGAGCATGTAAGTTGACCTGGGAGATATGACAGGTTGGGCTATGTGCCTGTAATCAGTCCTGGGATGCTCTTTCAAGGCATTTCTCTGCGAGGACATGTAATATTGCCCTGGGAGATCTGGTAGGTTGGTTTGTGTGCCCGTAATAAGTCCTGGGATGCTCTTTCGAGGTTTTGTCATATGGCATGTAATGTAGTTTTGGGAGATCTGATAGGTTGGGATGTGTGCCCATAATAAGTCCTAGGATGCTCTTTCGAGGTTTTGCATGACCACATGTAATGTAGTCCTGGGAGATCCGATAGGTTGGGCTGTGTGCCCGTAATAAGTCCCGGGATTCCCTTTTGAGGTTGTGTGGTGAGAAATCCTAGATGTGTTCTAGGTCCCATCCAGTATGAAAAAGGACTAGCTCTATGGCGATAATCCTAGATTTGTTCTAGGTCCCATCCAGTATGAAAAAGGACTGGCTCTGTGGCGAAAATCGTAGATGTGTTCTAGGTCCCATCCAGTATGAAAAAGGACTGGCTCTATGGCAGAAATCCTAGATGTGTTCTAGGTCCCATCTAGTATGAAAAAGGACTGGATCTGTGGTGGAAATCCTAGATGTGTTCTAGGTCCCATCTAGTATGAAAAAGGACTGGATCTGTGGTGGAAATCCTAGATGTGTTATAGGTCCCATCCGGTATGAAAAAGGATTGGCTCTGTGGTGGAAATCCTAGATGTTTTCTAGATCCCATCCAGTATGAAAAAGGATTGGCTCTGTGGCAGAAATCCTAGATGTGTTTGTTGATGTATATGTAACTTTGGAATGTATTTCATATATGTATATTGTACTCCTATAGAGATGTTATTATTCCTCTATACGGAAGTGTCATCATTTACATTGTAAGTGTCGTAACTTATACTTGATGGGTTATTAGACCACCTTGTTGGGGTTGGTCCTGTACAAGTCATGTGGGTCGAAGGGTTATTAGACCACCCTATTGGGGGCCGGTCATGTGGGTCAAAGGGTTATTAGACCACCCTATTGGGTGTCGACCCAGTCAGCATTATGTTATGTGGTTAAGTTAAGGCCGACCTGGTAAAGGTTATTAGGCAAGTCAAGTCAAGTATAAATAGAGTGCAGGAGGCACTCTATTTCATCATTCTATACTCTCTCACACTCTCAGGAGAGTGGTGCACTTGTGGAGGAGGAGAAGCTGCTGCTACGAGATGTCTATCTCTTATGCTTGGGTTGTATCATTCCTCTATCTATCTCTAAGGAAGTTATTGGAGTTTTTCACCTTTATGGTTTTCACCAAGTAAATTCTGTGTCTCTTCTGTGCTTCCATTATTATGTTCATGATTGATATGCTGTAGATATGCTATACATGGTGTTCTCTCAGTTAAGATCCTAGATCAGATTGAAGTAAATTCTGAAAAATTAATAGTGTTCTAGGTCCCATCCAGTGTGAAAAAGGACTGGATCTATGGTGTAAATCCTCTGGAGTTCACACGTGTGAAATACAAGCCTACCAAAATGTGAAAAAGTCAGTTTTACAGGATTTTATTGCCAAAACAAGCTTTTTGTCATTTTGGCAGGCTTGTATTTCACACGTGGGAACTCCAAAGGAGAATCTGAGCCTATGGATAGATATCTAGTTCATCAACGAACAATCCTATTCCATCTGATTCATTTTATCAACACAAGGACACCTCCTTGCGGGCATTTCCAAATGGCCCCATAGCCTTGTGAATTCAACACAGACAAATTTTTGAATATGCAAAACAATATTTTTCCTACTTTGGCAGATTGATTTCTTGCACATGTGACCATCATAACGAAAAATTAAAGCATGGGTGGATAACCACTTAAACAAGGAACATATCTATGTCACCCTATGAATTTTTTTAGCACAAGGACATCTTCTTGTAGGCATTTCCAATTGACCTTTTTAACTGCTAATTTGACACTTAGACAAATTGTCAAACCCTAGGTCAACATGATGAGATTTTTATTTTCATCCAATTTGAAGTGTGAGACACCCAATGGGTAGAGGCCAACAAGGTGATTCCATCAAGACCACTTTCATCCTCTGAAGCTTCTTTCTCTCTCCTCGGCGGGCATTTTTCTGGAGCAGTGCAAATCAAGCCATCCAGGGACACTTTGAGGATTTGCTCTGGGGCCACAGAACCCAAACTAATGAGCAGACTTGGATTCCGTCGGCTCCCACAGGTGCACGTGTCCATTGTGGATGTGTTCATGATGGCCATGTATGCCTAGGAGCCTTTGGATGAGAAATGACCCCCTTGAGCAAGATTGGCATGGCTCTCACTGAGCAAAACCCTGGCTCCGGAGATGGCACAATAGCACCATTTATGATACTTTGAGGCATGGTGTGGGGAGGGGGCATATCTGAAACCCAGCACCCCAGATCCATTGGAATCAACATATTCTAAATCAGAGTCACAGTTTGGGTGCAACAAGCATTTTCGTCGGGCACCCCAGGGCCATACAGGTACACTTTGAGGATTTTCTTTATGGCCACATAACCAAAAACGACGAGCGGACTTGGATTTTGTCGACTCCCATAGGTGCACATGGCCATTTTGGATGTGGTCACGATGGCCATGCATGCCCAAGAGCCTTCAGGTGAGAAATAACCCCCTTGAGCAAGATTGGCATGGCCCTCACTGAGCAAAACCCTAGCTCCAGAGACGACACAATAGCACCATTTTCGAGACTTCAAGGCATGGTATAGGGGTTCCTCTAAATGAAAACCAATGTCCTAGATCCATCAGAATCAACAGATATGTGATTAGAGTCATGGTTTGGGTGAAACGGGAATTTAAATCAGGCACCTCGGGGCCATTCAAGGACACTTTGAGAATTTGCTCCGGGGCCACGGAACCCAAACAGACGAGCGGACTTGGATTCCATCAGATCCCATAGGTGCACATGGCCATCTTGGATGTGGTCGCGATGGCCACGCACTCCCAAGAGCCTTCAGATGAGAAATTACCCCCTTGAGCAAGATTGGCATGGCCCTCACTAAGCAAAACTCTAGCTCCGGAGATGGCACAATATCACTGTTTCTGAGACTTCGAGGTAGTGTGGGGGTCCCCTAGATGAAAATCGGAGTCCTGGATCCATTGGAATAAACAGATTCATGATTAGAGTCATGGTTTGGGTGCAACGAGAATTTTCGTTGGGCACCCCGCAGCCATTTAGGGACACTTTGTGGATTTGCTCAGGGGCCACAGAACCCAAATCGGTGAGTGGACTTGGGTTTCGTCAACTCCCAAAGGTGCATGTGGTCATTGTGGACGTGGTCATGATGGCCACGCATGCTCGGGAGCCTTCCGATGAGAAATGACCCCCTTGAGCAAGATTGGCATGGCCCTCACTGAGCAAAAACCTAGCTCCGGAGATGACACAGTAGCACCATTTTTGAGACTTTGAGGCATGGTGTGGGGGGGCTCCTAGCTGAAACTCGGCGCCCCAGATCCATCGGAATTGATAGATTCGCGATCGGAGTCACATTTTGGGTGCAATAGGCATTTTTTCCAGGCACCTCGGGGCCATTCAGGGACACTTTGAGGATGTCAAAGGATTTGGACCTATAATAATTCAGTCTTAGCATTCTTACATGATTTGAGAAGTTGCTTTCTTTGCTATTAAACTATGCAATTTCCTTCATAGTTCTATTCATTGACACAATGGATACATGGAACTTAATTAAATTTTTTTTCTACTGTCATTTGCAAAAACTAAGATAGCTAAATTAGATTTTCTTTTCAATGTATTTAGTTCCCTTGTGCATACTTTGTGTTGCTTTTCCGTAATGACATATTAACCATATTTGACTTTCCTTAATTTTTTGTCTTTTCCATTAAAAAACTAATAGGCATAGATCTGAAACTTGGGTGATTTTTGCACTAATTTAACAAGCTGTTTTTTTTATTATCAAATTATGTAGTTTCCTTTACACTGTCATTCATTGACACAATGGATAAATAGAACTTATTCATATTTTTCTTGTATCTTTTGCAAAAACTAAGATAGATGCATTAAATTTTCTTTTCATCCTATTCAGTTTGCTTGTGAATACTATGTGTTGCATTGTTGTACTGATATATTAATTACTTTTGACTTTTCCTTATTTTTTCTCTTGTCATTAACAAATTAATAGGCATGCATTAATAACTAAGTTTAGAAGGATGATTTGAAGTGACATATTGATGTGTATGTTGGATGTTTTGTGTATGTGTGTATGTGAATTTTCTCGATCTGTGTATGTTGTATGTGAACACAATTTACTATAACAAATACTATTATTACATTGTCAGTGTACCCCCATAGAACATATAGTATAAATCATTGTATCCATTCAATTCTAGATTTGATGGTGATGGTAGAATATACAAATATAAAGTTAAATTGGTAACCAAGATTTATTCAAGAAAAAAAGGATAGATTATGAAGATACTTTTGCACCTGTAGTCAAAATGAACACCATTAGAATCATTATTGCATTTCCTATTAAGTATGATTGGAAGTTGCATTAGTTGAATGTTCATTAGGCGTTTTTTAATGGAGAAATAAAGGAATAAATTTATTTTGTTCAGCAAGAAGGTTTTATGAAGCAACACCATGAACATCCTCTTTGTGAAGCAAGAACATGAACATCTTCTTTGCCTAAAGCATGACATAAAAATCATGTTTGCAAGTTTGAGACTGTATTATATGGGCTAAGAAAAACACCTAGGTCATGATATGTGAAGGTTGATACATTCTTCTTTGAGAAAGGTTTGATAAGAAGTAAAAGCGACCCTCGTTGGTATATCAAGAAGGATGAAGATGGGCCTATTTATTTGATTTCTTTATATGCTGATGATCTAATCATAAAAGGAAGTGCTACTATGTTCATTGAAGAAATGAAAAGAAGCTTTTCACAGCAATTTGAGATGAAGGACCTCGGGGAGTTGTATTATTGTTTAGGCCTTGAATAAGTATGGAGGTATGATGGTGTGTAGTTGATCACACAAAGCAACTATACAAATGAGATCATCATGAGGTTCAATATGAATAAATGCAAGCTAATGTGTTGGAACAAAATGTGAAGTTCAATAGTGAAGATGAAACAAAAAAGATGAATGACACTTTGTATCTAGAGTTGGCAGGAAGTCTAAATTATGCTGAATCAACTAGACCATATAGTGAGTTCATGGCTAAGGACAACCAAAAACTATCAAATGATATAGCCAAAGTTCCATCAAATTGACAAATAATCCAGCTTATCATGGCAGGTCCAAGATTATTGAAATGCTACATCATTTTCATAAGGAGAAGATATAATGAAAGAAAATCTAGTATTTGGTCTACTATAATAAATATGAGAATGGTAATGGCATATTCATTAAGTCTTTGGAAAAGTCAAAATTCGAAATGTGTAGAGATAATTTGTGTGTTTGGAAAAACTCTTCTTTTTTTAAATAATGAATGAATGAGTTGTTCTTGAGTTCATTCCTGGAACCATAATAATTCATCGTGACATTTATAAGCTAATAAAATAAATTATAGTGTGATATGAGTAAGATATGGATCTCATTGTTTAGGGAATTTTATTGTCCATTTTTCACTTTCTTATTCTTAGAACATGCACAATGCAAACTATTGATATATAGGTTTGCATTTTACACTTTAATGCGATGTAATAAGTATATGATAGAATGATTTTATACACACTGCAAACTATGCCAAAATGCATTTTCATTTTACACTCAATAACTACATTGATCCATGTGCTTGATGTGTGAAAAAGTGTAAGATGTAAGGCCCATTCAAATATAAGGGACTCATATTGAGGTCAGTTGGTGTCTAGAAATAACATCTATATGTATGTGAAAACTTTTCCATAATATTGTTATTGAAGACAAAATAATTTATGCAAAAATGTAATCAAAGACAAAGTCATATAGACAAGTGAAGATCCATCTATGAATATGCAAAACTGATCCAATCATGTACACTTTTTGGAAAAATGAAACATCATTCCCAACTTCTATATAATGGCAGCTCGTGCCCTATACAAAATATGGAAACTCGTGCCCTATCAAAATATGGCAAATCATGCCCAAAATGCCACATCATGGCTGGTGTACATAGGAGGGTCTCTCAATCCTCCTACCCACCCTCAAAGCTCCCAGGTGCATCTCCAAAATCGATCTTCCTCTTCTTCGTGCTAGAGGAAGCTGGGTTCTTCTGGCGACTTGAACCACGTCCCCCCGAGCCCTGAAATGAAAATAATAATATGTCAACTTTTCCTGGAAATTATACAAGTATAAAACATAATTTAAAAATAAAAAAAGTTTTTAAATCTTAAATAACTCACCGAATGTGAGGCTGTAAGTCGTGAGGGGGTCTGTCTCCTCCGTGCTCCAAGTCTCTCAGCAATGCCACCTTGCAACATTTAGAACAATTAGATAAATGATTAAATTATATGCATATAGTAATTTTTGTTAAAATTGAACGAGATTTTCATAAACTAGTCAATCTCACCATGAACACAACTGGTTGGTCTTCAGGGCTGGCAGATGGAGTAGTCGGCTGGACAACCTGCTCTGATGCTAGGGTGAATGGTATAGGGGTGGATTTAGCCACATCGATGGTGGCTACACAACTGGGGGGCACAGTGGAAGAAGGAGAGGTGGAAGAAGGAGGCATGGACTGGCGTGGGCAAAGTGGAGATGCATGTCTAGGGCGATAAATCCTAACTGGCTGTAATATGGATGGGGCCACTATGGAAGGGGAAGTGAGTGTTGTGGGGAAATGTGGGGGGGGAGAGGTCTGTGTTGTGGTGGAGGGATGGGTGAATGTGGATGTGTGGTATATCGTGGTCGGATGGGGGAGGGTGGAAACATGGGAAACTGTAACGGAGGTGGTGGAAAGGTTGGGATGGGGTGATGGGATGCAGGATATCAAACAAAAGGGGGAGCTAGATGGAAGTGTGGTGCTAGATAGGAGGGGGGGGATGGATGGAAGGGGGTGGGGATGGATGCATGGAAGGGTGCATGTATGCCAGGGGATACAACTGGCATATACGGTGGCCGAAAGGCCGACGAGGGAGGGATAGTGGCATGAGCAGGCCGAGGTGCTCGCACCTGCATACACATTTATAACCTCATAGTTTAATATAGAAAAATATAAATATACACAGACAAGTCATCATATTTGAAATTAAATTTATACTTTAATACACATGATACCTGCACATGTGGAGATCTGCTGATCCCCTGTGGGGATGGCTAGTCGCTGGATCCTGCTTACAACTGTGCAAACACTACAATATTTAGATTGAATTTATAAAATTTTTATTAACAATATTAAACTCAATGCCAATCATAATGACAATTGGATAGTACTTAAAAACATGACTGCAATTAATTTAGATTCAAGTTAGATGATTACCAGAGACAAACAATTACTTCCTTAATAGCGGTAAAAGTATAGTATCCAACAATAGGGAGTAGATGATCACATAAGCTAATGCTTACCTTGTTATGGGAGTTATGTGTGATTGTCTTATAGGTTTAAATGTTAATCCTAATCTGATATGATTATACCAGCAGTAGAAATATCACATCAGTAGGTTTAAATGTTAATCCAAATCTGATATGATTATACCAACAGTAGGTTTAAATGTATATCTGATATGACAACTATATCTGATATACACTTGCACCATGTGAGATGTTTTGTTTAGGATGGAAGAGTGCCAAATATACCAATTTGGTAGGGTAGGTAGACTTAGGAGATGAAATGGCAAGGTGATTTAGGTGTAAGTAGAGAGTATTGTGGGTCAATTAGTGATTGATTTGCTGATTGATTGATTGTAGTATCACTGTGAATTGGATTAGAGCCCAAATATACTAAGTGAATTAAAGTTGTGATATGGTAGAGATAATTCTTTTTCTTGGGTTTATCAATCATTTCTTCTATTTAAAAACTAGATTCCACCAACCTACAAATGACATAAATGACTCAAGAATCCACACTAAAAAACCCAACAATTAGAGCTTTAAATCAATCACCACAATAACAATAACAAAGATAAGCACGTAGAGGCAATAAGTGCAGGGGGTATCTTCAACTACAAAGTAAAACAATGTTGAATATGGTTGTCATTGATGACAAGACATTAATGACAAAGGAGTAAAAATGCTCGCCAGCTGTAATGGAAAATGTCTGTAGGCATTGTAGCCACATATGTGCTGGTTTGATGGGATTTGGATATTATATAAAGTTTTTATTGTATTGGTGCAGTCCATTTGTTCAAGACTTGGTAAAGAACATGGTTGTGGGGATCGTGTCGTTTGACCGACAATGGATTGGGACCATGATAGGAACAAATGACCCATTCTATGGTCATTTGTTGAAGATAATGTGGCAAAGAAGATTGACAATTTATGCTTGAAGTGTTGACATGGAAAGAAAGCCCCTGCCCTGCTTTTGAAAGAGTTCTTTCCTTGTATCAAGGAATGGTCATTTTGAAGAATTTAGAGATTAGGAATGTTTTAATTTTTGGGGACTCTTCTCTCATCATTGGTCAAGTAAGAATGACAGATTTTGGAAATTTCTCTCCCATTTCTATAATCATTAGAGGTATTAATGGTATAGCTACAAATTTTGAATTTATTGGATATTTTCATATTCTTTGTTCATGTGATACCAAATTTACATAAACGATAGTGAATGTGATGGTGAAATTGGAAAAAGGAGTGTTATAACTCACTCAACTCCTTCATGAAATACATCAACAATCACACTTACTGGTATTTATGTGATACATGGCAATGGATGCGGCCGAGGAAATCACTTTTAAGTCCTCCTCATTCAAGTAATCAATGCACACTTGAACTTGGATTATTCTGCAGTGGGAGTTTTAATTTGGTTCGGATGGAAAATCTTGGTGTGTGTAGGATATCTCTGACTATTAATGCCAAGAAACTTCATCATATGGTAAGTTGGGTTGAGCCAAAATTTGTTTCTAGATTACTTCATAATTTGTAGGGGTGGTGGTGAATGTTGTTGGGTAGTGAAGAGGATGGGAATATTTTTTTTGGGTTTGTTTCTTTGTTAAGAATTGGACTATGACATGATTACTTTAATTGGAAATGTTGGTTTGTGGATGAAAACTTGAACTCTTGTTTTTTAGGAAATCCTTTTTTGGTTTATTATCTAGGTGATCTCAATGGAGAATTAGGCAATTTCTTTGCAATTTAGGTTATTTGTCCAAGCACTTTCTCTTGTACTTTATGTTGTTACTATGGAAGAAAACAACGAAAATGATGAGTGTGTTCATTATGGATTTATAGAGCTTCACAACGTCCTGAGGTGCTTATCACCACATATGAACACCTTATAAGAGGTAATTTTGCATATTAATCAAAGTATATGTAGTCATCATGAAGACCAATTGGCTAGGATTTTGGATATGGAAAAGAGAATGGAAGCACAAAGTGAAAGGTTAGAGAAGTTGGCTACAGATTTAGAAATTCCTCGTAACATTACACCGTATGGTTTCCATAGGTTCAGTGAATGGTATTCATCCAAAAGACTTTGCAATTCAACAGGATTTTGGTGGTTATGAAGACATAGAATAAGCACAAGTAGCATCATAAATGAAAGAAGTTGAAAATGCAGAAGCAAATGATGCCTAAAGTGAACATGAACACATGTCTAGTTTTATTAGGGTTTCATGTTTTATAAGGTTTCATTTTTGTTTGGTTGGATTATATGAATTTATAGCTCTCAAATAATTTAGACAATATGATAAACACAACTATAAAATCTGATGATAATATGATAGACATGTTTTGTGAGAATTATTGATTTTGATTTTAGTTTTAAACAATGATAATATAAAAAATGGTTACTCAGTGCTAATTAATTTGTAATTATTGAACACAAATTACTCATAATTGGATCTAATTATTCAAAGTAAATAAGTTACCTATGTGTATGGTGACGCAATCTCCTCTGTTACTGCCATGGCTCGATCTAGTTCAAAGGAACCAATGTCCTCCCACCTGGAGGATGGAGACTCGGATCTGAATAACTATGCATTAAAACAAATAAAGTCAACAATGTGTAATTGAAAGTTAAATATATTAAAAAATATGATATCAAATAAAATACAATAAATACTTGAACATTAAATAAAACAATAGCTAACTTGCTCCATGTAGCTCTTCATGGCATGCTGCTACGTAGGACCATGGAAAGAATGACCACAGTGAGAACAACGATGTGTCATTGTTCCGATCGAACTAGATGGCCCTGCTTGGGTTCCACTTGTACCTGGCATGTCCCGACCACCACCCATAGACTGTGCAGCTGTGTGTGTCTCATCATTGTCCTCTAGGCTCTGTGAAGACATAGCCACAAATGTGGTATGTCTAAGCAAATGATGTGTGGAACGCCTAACTGAGTCATCAATCTAATCTAGGCCGCTACCAAAACCACGTAGCTGAGGAGGGGGGTTTGTCTCTCTCATGGGTGCAGGAGGTTCTCTGAGTGGGTTGCGGTGGGCCTGAGGTCGATCTTGGGAAGAGCCAAGACCGACACCCTGAAACTCAGTGATGTCAAATTAATTGACATGGTGGCCTAGCTCAAACTCAGCCCACAATTTCCTAAGAAAATACTGTGGGACCTCGAAATTATTGCATGGGGGCTTGTCAAACACCATAAACCATCTCTTTCTCTAGTTATCTCTCCATGGCAGGTAAATACACTATTCCATGCAAACCCATCTCTTATTCACATCTAGAGGTTGTATTGTCTTGGGATCTATGAATTTGTTGTACAATTGTGCTTTCGTGATATTGAGGTCTTTAATTTGTTCTTTGGATATCCCAGTGGAATAGTGATCCCTCATTTGAGCCCTGTATTGGCTCAGATTTGTGATCCAACTATGGGCAATGTTGATGGATTCAATGATGTACCCAAGGAAACCTGAGAGAGTTCCTTGGTGCTCTTCAATTCATCTCTTAATACCCTTAATTCGTTTAAATATTGATGTAATTCATCCTCAGGGTTTTCGGATAGTTCATCACCAGGTTCATTGTCCATTCCAATGTTGATGTTATCTTCTGATGGTTCGGTTTCATTGGTTTCCTCTGATGGTTGTGGTGTGTTTCTCATTTTGTTAGGTGTATTTAATCTGCAATGACAATTTGTTGGTTTTTTAATTGATTGTATTTTTTTAAATTTAAGTTTTTAATGGAAAACAAAACAAAAAAACAAAAAATTGATTGTTTGAGCACCTACCTGGAGGCAATAGTGGCAACAGAGTGGAGGTTGAGTTTGATGATGAGTAGGAGGTTGTTGGGTGCTCCAACATGTGCTTGCGGGGTATCTATATCGCCACTCCACGCTGGTGGGTTTGTTATTGTGATAACAAACTCGCTGTCTATTTTTTTTTATTAAAAAAACAGGCGCGTGCATGCGTTAATGACTCGTGCATGCATATATTTGCGTACACATTAATAACGCATTTCCACACGTTTTGTCCACGTCAACTCACCAACGTGGACTATTGGCATTGCCGAAGCAGGGGAGCGTACGTGTGTTTGAATGCGCATGTGCGCCCTTGTTTTTTTCCGCTCGCACGCTTCTATTGCGGCCTTTTTGGGTACCAGCTTCGTCCGGGTACCCTCTACACATCGGTAGCTCTGAACCAATGACTAGTAATGGCACATAGGACACTAAGAGAATTCATCCCCATGGTGTATCTTGAGGTAATGATCTACCTCATGACCTTGAGTATGTTAGTCTCTATCATACATTTTGGGAGGGTTCCATTCTTGGGTATTTTGTGGGAAGGGTGCCAAAATTAGGCCCATGAGGTTTGGGAACCTTATGGGTAGAACTGCACACACACACGAAGTCTTACTAAGGGCCTCATCCTACTTTATTTCAATGATTCTTTAGATCTAAAAAAATTTAAATCATGGGTCATGGATCAATAAAAATGCCCTTGTGGTCCTTAACCAATGGACCCATGATTTCTTAGTTGATAAACAATGTAACTTGCTTGCCCAGTGTGGGTAGATTTCCTAGGACCACATATGTAGTTTTGTTTGGACCTATATAATGGATCATTACCCCTTTTGGAAAATTCATTTACGGAGAAATAAAATGTTTCTTAATCCCTATGGCTCAACCATGCTTCGATGCCATGTTTGTATGGAAGTCAATTTGTATCAAGACCTAAAGGAAGCCATCCATTTCCATATTAGTACACTAGTGCATTGCTAGCCAACCCATTACATAAATAAAACCACTATTTTAAATACTAGAGCATTGATCATCATATTCAATATTGTCAATTTATGGCTCAAGAGGAAATCAAAAAGGCCCCATCCTTGTTGACCCATCTCACCAAAGCTACTCAAACTCTTGAGGTGAGTGAAGGGTTTGGGATGGAACTAATGAGTAAAGGGAAGAATTCCACCAATGTGACCACAATTGAACCTACATAAGTCACACTAATAAAACCTTAGGGAAGTAACGCCCTTGAGGAAGTTTGTGATAGCTTTTAGGTATCTCTCAAGACCTCCTAAGCCTCTGTTGGATTTATAGTCATGGGGGGTTGTAATTGGCATGTCCATTCTCCATTCCCATTAGAGAATGCTCAAGGGGGGTTAAAAGTAGTTTCTTTCCTTTTCATTGCAATAGGAACATGTGGTCATTGCTAAATTAGAAACATGTGTGCACTTTTAGGAATGTGCTTATGTTTCTTTTAAATATGTTCATTGCCTCGTCAAACATCCATGCAATTATGCCATGTATTGGTATTCCACACCAATTTTATAAATATTAAAACAAAACGCATGCATACGTGCAAATTTTAAGAATGCATGTATTCTTAAGCATGCACACACTAGGAACACATGCGCGTTCCTTTGTTTATAAACAAAAATAGGGCCAATTGTTTATTTTTTATTCATCTCTCCGAAGGCCAACAACAATTCTAAGCATCCAACAAACACGGGCACATTCTAGAAGGAGATACAGTTCCAGGGAGCTACAATGATCCTTGTCAAGGAGCATTTATAGTTAAGTTTTATTTTTCTTACAAATTTTATATTTTTTACATTTTATAAATTTTGATCTTTTTTAAAAATATGTTTAATTATTGTTGAATTGTAGTTTTCATTCCACAAAGATGGTGAAAAACCAAATGCAAACCAAAACCCTAACCTCCTACAAGACCCATACACTAAAATAAATCAAATTTTAGATGATCTTAAAAACTTATTTGGGAAACTTAGGAACACAAGAGAAGCATCCTTCCTATCACTGGCCACTTCCCTTAACACCATCATTGCTTCCACTAGCTAGGACCATGGTCAATTATCTGATATATCTTACTATATGGCCATGATGAGAGAGTTTCGATCAAGTGGAATTTGTAAGGAAGGGGTTAACAAATTGAATATAACCAAAGAATCCATTGTTCAGTTGTTCATTGACCCTAGAACCAACCAACCACCTAATATGAGAAAGAGGCATATTTGCATGGATTGGTACATATTCTAACTATGGAATGAAAACAGGATGGATCAATGGTTTATAGTATTTGATAAATGTACCTACAATTACATGGAGCATCCCTTGTATTTTATTTATAATTTATGGTCTGAGTTCATTATTGTTCCCCATGTCAATTATTTTAAAATTGGTGAATTCTAGGTGGTTGGTTTTGGCTTGGCTCAAGATCGAGAAACTGCTAGATGTGACCTACTGAGAGGGTTTACTACTCCTAGGAGCATGCTCAACCCCCCTAAATACCTCGTCTTGGAGGTATGATTAAAGGAACTAGTACTACAATATCATCCTTCAAACATAGTCTCATCCAACACAATGCATTTGTAGTAGATTCTCATTGAGAGACATCCTTTCAAGATGTTAGAACACCTAGTGTTGAGCATTCATTTGGCTAGGCTGGATATTCTCGTTCAGGGATAGTTTGTCCTCATTTATTCTCGCATTGCAGACATAATTGTTAAGGCTCGAAAGAGGACCCTATTTAGGAAAATTTCATGGATGAGTTTAGTATGACATAATTTTTATATTTTTATTGTTTATGTATTTAATATTGCATTTGATAAATATTTGGTAGACATAAATTTAAAGTATTTGTAATTGTATTTTTTTTGGCATGTGTATATCTTCTGAGATGACACCCACACATCCAAGCAGCTTGGCACCTCATCTCTCGAACTTGATATAGTGGTCACTATAGCTTGTTTGCTCTTGGCTCCTTATACCGAGGTATTTATAAGACTTTATGTTTTATTCCCTTATTTGTGTGTATTATATTTTCCTCAACTTGATTTCCATATTGAATGCAAATAGCACTTCATCTCTTATTCTATTATAATTTCTATTGGATGGCTTCTTGAGCTACATAAGGAATATCATTTTTGTGCGCTAAAAATTCATTCCATCATCTGATAATTGGAATTGAAGGTACTATGATTAAAATGAATGTTAGGTTGAAACAATAGCTAGATCCGAGTTTAAGATGGATATATGCCGATCATTACTTCACCTATTCACTCTTAAGGACTTGTAATGTCAACTATATAATCATCAATGATATGTATTATTACAATTATTTGGAATAATATGGAGTTTAAAAATATTTAAAAAACAAAAATGATAATTTTATGGTTGTTTGCTTATTTTCTTTTTTTCTATTTTCTATTGTATATAAAATATATTTTAAGATAAATTTTAATGATTATAAATATTTATGGTTGGTTGCTTATTTTAATTTTTATGTTTTATATCCTAAATAAAATATATTTAAAAATAAATTTTAATGATTATAAAAGAAGAGTTTATATTTAGATTATTTAAATATTAAAAAAAATAAACTTAAAAATAAATATAATGGATATAATTAACTTATGTCTCAAAATTAGCTCAAGTGATATTCTTAAATATAATTAACTTAATAATAAATATAAAAATATTTTGATTTAATTATATTTTATTTACAAAATTAAATTCAATAGGGGAGGGAGGCCAGTAATGGCGCAGGTCCCAATGCGCCACCTGGTTGGCCACTTGGATGCCACCCGTCGATGCTCTTTCTTTCCCAGGTGGCTTCGTCATCTCATCCCGAGTAGATGGAACTTTATTGCACTTTAATGTGCCTCGTCATGCATGACACGGTTTCATTTCCCCGTGGCTACTCCACCAACCCATTCATTCTTGCTCGAGGCTGGTCAGTGAGTGTTTTCCCACCACAGTTGTTGTCTGCCATGGCACTGGTGTTGCTACTGGTCCACTACCTATTGATTTTCAAACCATTCATTGCGTGGATACTCCATCGTCTGTTTCCTATCCTCCATCGCTTGCATGGCGAGTTGAACGTGTTGTTATCCTGTCTGGTGGAGCCGCTGTGGTTATGTTTGTTGGGTGGTTTTTTTAGCGCTGTGGGTTGAAGCTTACATGTTTTTCATGTACGGTGGTGCCATTTATTCTGTTACATGCTCATGTTCCTACCTGTTTGTGGGCTGCTCGTGGTGTTCGTGCTACTGGCTCATGCTTGGTTCCTTGTTTCTGCTCGACTTGTGGTTCATGCTCTGCTCCTTGTTTATGCTCATTGGTGGAGGCCTCTTCAAAACATGTGGTAGGATATCCATCCTACCGTCTTCTGTTGAATGTGTTTTTTAACACAGTCACTCTCTCGGTGTGATTTGCTTTCCTTCTTTGTTTGTGTTCGGTCTGGTCCGGTCTGGTTGGGTCTGTGTCCTCGTGTCAATGGTTTTTGGTTGTTGGTCGGCTGGTTTGGTTTTTGGTCAATTGGTAGACTGTGTTCTTGGTCTCTGCGTCCATGGAGATGAATTACGAGGAATTATGATATGGGCTAGGGTTTAATGTGACCTTGTTTGGAAAATGGATATTGCATTTTGGTTGAATGGCTTTGGGTTTTCGGTTGAATGGTTTTGGGTTTGAATCGACGAGGATGAATTATGACAGTATTTTAAAGTTATTTTTACTGCATCCATGAAGATTAATTACATCAGTTGCTAGGGTTTAATGTCAGCTTGTTTGGTGGAAGACGTAATTGAATTTTGATTGGAAAAAATGCAGTTTGTTTGGTGCACTATTTGGAGATCTTGTTTGGTTTGGATTTTGATTATGAATGGAGCACTGTTATGGTTTAATAGGGTTTCATGGTTATGGTTTTGGCTTTATGGTTTCATGGTTATGGCTTCGGGGTATGCTATGGGCTAGGGTTTAATGTGATGAATTACAATGCAGTTTGTAGTTATGGTTTGAATTCCATTATTAATGGAGCACTGCTATGGTTTCATGGTCATGGTTTACTAGGGTTTCATGGTTATGGTTTTGTGCCTTTATGGTTTCATGGTTATGGCTTCGGGTTATGCTATGAGCTAGGGTTTAATGCGATGAATTTTAATGCAATTTGTAGTTATGGTTTGAATTTAATTATTAACGGAGCACTGTTATGGTTTCATGGTTCCAGTTAGGATAGCCTTTATTTCACCCAAATAGTAACTCAGTATATTTTATAATTGAGTTATGGTTTCATGGTTATAGCAAATTCAGTTATGGTTTCATGGTTTGAAGGTTATGTTAAATTTTGATATGTGCAAATTCCGTTCATTACTTGCTTCCATTCTGTTCCTATATTGCTTTCAGTGATTGTTTGAATTCTTAATGAATGATTGTTAAATTCTTAATGAAGTTGATTATAGGAATGATGCATACTTGAGATGCAAGATGAATATGTGAAATTAGAGGCATTCTGAAATTAGTGGCATGGCAATTAGATATTAATTTGCAAATATGAAATTATGAGGCATTCTAAAATTAATTTGGCATTAAATTATTTGAAATTAGAGACATTCTGAAATAATTTGTGCATGCCGATTGGAAGAATATGTGAAATCAGAGGCATTCTGAAATTAGTGGCATGGCAATTAAATATTAATTTGGACTGTCAATTAGAGGCATTCTGAGTTCATGCCAATTAGAGGCATGCCAATTAGATGAAATTAGAGGCATGCTAATTAGATGATTAATTTGGACTATGAAGTAGAGGCATTCTAAGTTCATGGGATTTGGGCATGGCAATTAGATGAATGTGTGAAAATTGGATTGAAAATTGGATTAGGCCTATGTTCTATTTTAAAAAACTCATAGCTAAATATTAATTTTAATACAACTATATAACAATACTCGTCTAAAATAATCAATCAAAATTTCATTTACAAACATTTATATTATTATGAAATGAATGCTAAAAAATTAAAATATTAGATAATGAGGGTGGTTTTACTATGGTGTGCTGAGTGCACTTTGCATCTAGTTTATTCATGTAATCAAATGCTCACCATGAATCCTCCCATCATCTTGAGATGGGTTATTATTGTTGATGGTCTTTCCTTAGTTATCCTCTTACACCAGGCTTAGGTGTATGAATATGTGTTTTTTCAATTTTATCTCTATAGCCCAGACAAGGCAACCTTTTTTTCTTTCTTCCGTCATAATCTGGTCATGTTTAGTTCTTGCCAGAGTCCTCAATTGGATGTTTTCTTCGTTATGTTGTATCAACTATGACATCCATGCTTGATTTGGTAAACTTGGGTTAGTTAGAGATGCCCTCTTTCAAGTCCCTAATGACCATATCTCTATTATGGGCACACGTAAGGGAAAGGTCAAAACTGATCTTCCCATTTTTTGTTTTTCTCTAGGCATACTATTAATGAGTTGTACAACTGGTTTATGTCCATCTTGGACAAACTAACAAACCAAAGAGATTCATGTCAATGAAAAACTTATGGATTTGTTTAAGGCCATAAGATCCCCAACTCTGGCTCACATATTAGTGTTTGCAGCCTTTAACTATTCCTCAGTAGTTATTTGTAGTATGTTAACTATGCCTATGTGTTTGTCCCATCTATAGTTAGCCTTCATATTGTATTTTTCTAGAATTTTGGTTCTCATTTAAAAAATTGTCATTGCTTTCCCAACAGTATTGGAATATGAAACATGGAAATAGTGATACCACCTGCTCTCATTATTGTCAAATTACACTAATGGAATTAATTTCATTTTCCAGTTGATTTCTTCAAGAGTATTTGGAAGGGATAGGCCGCCATGCCCATGGTCTTGACATAGGTGCATGAGGTGCCCAATTTTTTTCCTATAAAATTCTTGAATTGGATTCCCAAATCAAAGTTTCCATCAACTATTATGTGTAAAATTCTAGCAAGTTGTTGAGGCTCTCCTTCGCAATTTTGAAAGTGACATGCTCGAAGGAGCATTAAAGCTTGAATTGAAAAACAAGGAATCCATGTAGTAGCTAGGAGTACCAAGCTATTACCTATATATTGACATTGTAAATCTATGAGTTGTTGTGCGTTGAAATAATACCAAATTGTAGAGTTTCATTGTGGAGTGTTACCCCTCACAACATGGACTCGCTTCCAATGTTCTACTCGTCACTTTGCTTGGATTCTTCCCTTTGCACCCAGTGGTTGAAGTTTGAGCCAAGGTTCCCCCTTGCTTTCTTATTTGTAAATAACCATCGACAATAAACCAAACCCTAGGCAAACACTAATGTGTATGGCAGAGGATGCAAAGTTTGTATCCAAGATGTTTACTTGAGACTGCAATGCATGTGAGTTGTTTGTAAAACAAAGAAGAAAAAATTACAATTATGAGTTGTTTGTTTATGATTGCTTTCATTCTTGTTGTGTGCTCTAACCATAGATGCTAGAAACCTAAGTAATATGTAACTGTGTGCTCGAAGGTTGCTTGCAATGCTTACTATCAATCCAGTTCAAGTTGATTTGCATTCAAGTTAGTATTACATTCATGAAAAACTTGCATTCAATTTAAATTTTCAATCAGGTTGGTCTACCATCCAATTTAGTTTAACATTCAAATTAGTTTGGAAACCAAGTAATATAGCAATCATTTTTAGTAAGGAATGTAGTCCAGTAAATAGACAGATCCATGAAGAAAATAATACTTGACATAAACGGCATATTCTTGTTCAACATAGTAGCAATTCAGGATTTATACATATGGTTGGTCCCTTGTGGGTTGGGGCTTTATACATTTACTGTGGTTATGCCTAACATATATCGACTATCAGATTGGAATCAAACAAAAGCTTAGGAACCACCCATCTTTCATCTGTGTATGCCAAAGAAAACACATCTTCCATGTGTCAAACAAAAATTTTTGAACCACACAAAATTCCTCCAGCAACAAAATCTTTCTTTCATATGTGTATGCCAAACACAAAAGATCTATCATCCGCCAAACAAAAATCCCTATGTGTGAGGAGGTTGACTGCCTTCATTACCCAATCTGGTTGGGTTAGATACTGTTGCTTGACCTAGTTGTGTTGAGCTGCAAACATTTTCTGCAGGCCACGTTGTTCTTTGTAGCCAAGGAGGGATTAGTTAACCATAGTTATGACTTGAGCCTAATAGCCCTAGGTTCACTGGAGGTGTTTAGAAGGCATACACAGTATTTCCCCCTGCCTGATGGTATTAGGGTATATGTATGCTAATAAGGTCTTGGAATAATCTTTTGTTCTCCGAAAACTGATCCAATGGGTTGTCCACCACCTATGTCCCATCTAGACCATTTGGATTCTTCTGCTGTGCCTTTATTTGCTCCCTTTCCTCCCTTTCCAATTGCTTTTGTCGCTCTCTTTCCTCCCTTTCTTTCACTCTTTCAAGCCTTTCCTGCCTTAGATTTTCTGCTGCAACAATCCTTGCTTGCTTCTTCTCCTTTCCCAATGCCTTCTTCTTCTCTTTTAATTTCTGCATCTCCTTTTTCTTGTGCTCTGCCTCAACCGGTAGGGTGATGTAGTCCTCTGATGTTAGTAGTTGTGAGCTCCTACTTAATCTAAGATGCTCAGCAGTGGGATTAGGTATTTGAGCTGCAACTTTCTCCACTAGCAACATAAGGAGCTCACAACTACTAACTAAGATGTTGAGCATCTTAATCTAAGATGCTCAGCAGTGGGATTAGGTAGTTGAGCAACAACTTTCTCCACTAGCAACATAAGGAAATTTCCAAGTAGTGGCTCATGTGGGGGGAGTTCCTCATCAGCATTTTCTTGGTCAACTATGTCTTCATTTTGTTCAATCTCATCTCCAACACCCCCAAGTGCCACATAATAATGGATAGCTTCATTGTTAAGGACTGCTAACATCGAAGGCAGGTTAAGGATTTCATCTTTGGTGGGGGTGACAATGTCTCTTTTCATATTTGTCATGGCCTCTTCCAACCACTAGGGCTGTTTTGGCTGGCTTGGAAATGTCAACTCCTCTTTGTTGTTTACCACTGCTTCTCCACATCCATGCACACTCAAACCAGCAACGTTGTTATGAATAATCCATTGGCCATCTAATTCTGTTTATGTCCTTCCAACAGCTTATGTATTCTCACCAACAGGTTTGGTGCCATACTGAGTTTCACTTACATGTTCATTGTCATCGCCCAGTGGTTGGAAATGAGCTTGAGAGAGTGATATGATGTTATCTGCAACATCTACATCCTCTTTCCCTTGAACATCAAAAGCCTGAATACATCCCATGTCATGTTGAAGAGCATCATAATTGAAAGGCCATATTCTTGTCCGCCTAAAACCAGCCTTGATATTTTATGCTGTGAGCGCCCTAGCAAAATCTTTGCTTGCAAGTTTTGCTAATTCGAACCTCTTCACCTCTACCCCCGGGTTCTTTTCCATCTAGGACTCTCTCTTAGACCTGAAGTAATACTTGAAAGGCCCAAACACACTCACATCTAGAGGTTGCAGCCTGTGCGTGGTATGTGTAGGCAGTGTCAACAGATCAATGCCTAGCCCGTTTTCCTCCTCAATGGTTTGTATATCTATGTGGCTTCCATGGCCATAAAAAATCAACAGTTGTCTATTTTTAGGTGAAACACTTCCAGGGATAGAGGCAACAAAGTGGCAAAGCCATCTCAAGAACAGATGTTTTGTCATCCATGCATGGGGGTGTGCAGCAATGCATGCTCTAGGTTCACAATTTTTAATGTAATTTTTGAGTTGATTCTTTCCCTTGAATAGATAAAAACCTAGGATTGATGCTCCAACTGCGTTTACACAACAAAGAATAGTTATCCACTCCCTACTTTTTGGCAGAATTTTGGGCACATTCCTGCTCCCTCTCTTGGCAATTACCTGCATACCACAATTCCTCCTTGCCTGCAATCCAGTCTCGTCACAGTTCCATATATGGTCTGGTCTGTATGAGTGTTTCTCATATGCACCAGAGAGTGTCTGATAGAACTTGGTCACAACTGTAGAGCGTAGATTGAAATCTCTATCTCTGTCAAGCACCTCTGATGTGTGTAACACAAGTTCTGGATGCCTTTGTTTAAATACTCTCCACCATGATTCCCCTGGAAATCCATCTTTGAAGGGGTTTGGCCTCCCTTGACATATTTGGGCAATAGTGGATTTAAGTTGAACCAACTCTAGACCATGGCCTAGTTGAGCCATCTCTTCACACCAAACCACAACTTCTTATTCCTCTTCTGCACTCAACACTGTAAGAGGTCCTTTTCGCTTGGTATGGGTCAGACCATTTATCTAGTAATGGATTGATGTTGGTGGAATCCCATGTTTTTTAGCAGCTGCTCTAATATAAAAATCATTGAACTCTATATCGTCTATTGTAGCCTTCATGTCTTCTTGTGTCCATCCTCTAATAACATTAATCTTCTTCCTAGTAGCTGCACCTTGAACTGTGGTTGATGGTGGAATAACACCACCACACTCTACATCATTTTCCTCTTCAACATTTCTATGTGCATTTTTATTATCAACATCATGTACTATGTCCTCATTGGACAAGGTGCAATGTAGATGGGCACCCCTGTTGAGTCTCTTACTTGTCCTCCTTGCACGATTAGTGTTGACTCTTTCCATGACTGCAATCACCCATAGAATTAGAACAAACAAAGCCTCACTGAAAATATAAATGAATTGTTAAAACTAGTTGTGTATCTACATAGGGTTTTGGAATATTAAACTAGCTGTGTTAAAACTAATTGTTAAAACTACACAAGGATCTGGAATATTCAAAGGGAACTCATAATGTGATTTACATGTTCAATGCAGTTTGGAGAACATGATTCTAGAATTTAGTACATATATATACTTATTATGCATCTATTCAGAGACTGCTATTTCACAATACAGTCTGTGGCATAAAATTTGATATAGTCTGCCTACTTGAATACATTATTGAAATATAAGTTTATCTTAAACGCAATACCTGAACTCTGATTGCTGTCTTGAATTATATCTGCACCTGGAAATCAATCTGCAACTGGGTTTTGCTTGAATGTGATGCCTGGACTTTGAAAATCAAGCTTGGAAATATAGGTGTGAGTTCAACATGGTCTGGGAATTCCAAATAGCAAAAAATTGGAGGTTGTTTGAAGGTTGTAGTGTCTTTATAGCATTCTGGTGTTTGATTTGATTGGCAACTTTGAAAAGGCATGGATTGCAACTGGCTGGATTTGGATGAGTGCTCAAGATTGATTTCGATTCGATCCAATGGCCATCAATGGGCCTGAGTCGATCCAGGTGCTATTCGAAATGCTTAGGGATGAGTTATGTTTGGTTTTATGGCTGATTTGATGATTTTAATGGAGTTGGCAGCATTAATTGCATTGTTTGGGTTGCTTTGTTGATAAACCATGCACCAGGAGCTAATACTTATTCACCATTTACTGTGCAGGTGAATCCATTAAATGTGCAGGTGGGATGCCATGGTGGTTAACTGATACTTGATGCTGGTCTGGGACTTCACTGAAGCTTGTTCAATGGGGTTGATGTGATGGACAATCTGTCCTTATAGATTGGGCTGCATGGGGAGTGTTGAGGTCTGATTAGTTGTTTATGTCAGTGAGCCTTGGGATTTGGAAGGGACAAGATGGGTTTGAATTTTGTTAAGTCAGTATTGTGTAGTTACCAACCTTTTGTCTAATAGTTGACAGCTGTTGGCCTAGTGTACATAATGACAGTTAATAAACTTTAACATGACACTTTTTATATATTTATATAATGATTTGTGTTTGACATATGGCATTTTCTGGGACACTTAATGGGTTCTAACTGTCACCAGTTCTATGACCACTACCAGTCCCCATTCAACTATAGAACTCTCTCCCCTACTATTTTTATCTATATATTTAATTTATTACTAAGATTTGGACACATTTTGATCCATCCATTTTTCTTGCATATAAAACAATCTCTTCTATACCTATAAAATAAATTTAATATTTCAAAGTTAAACTTTTTCTTCTTCTTATGTATGAAATGCTTTGCATATATATGTATATATAATATAAAATAAAAATCCAATATCCTTTAATATCTATTAAAAGGTTTTTATTATAAAAAATACAATAATATGAAATATATTAATTTAATAATTGGATTAGAAGGCATTATGCTTTATTCATTTTTCTTCCATATGAAAAATTCTTTTTTGGACCTATTAAAAAACTTCATTCCATCCATAGAGTGTTCTCTTATATATATATATATATATATAGGTTTATACTAAATTTAATATATATTAAATAATGGTTTATTGTGATACCCAAAAACATTATTTTGTTGAATTATTCTCGATAAATATTTTTTTATATAAGAATTATTAAAACTCAAACATAAAGTGCCACTTTGCACAACAACTATTGTCATTATTATTTTTAAATAAAAAGGAAAAGATTATTTAGAGAGTCAGCTAAATGAGGGGATACCACTATGGCATAAAAGAACAAGTGTAAGCAAGCTAGAGATAACTGAACCTATCAAACTCAATCTAAACTCAACAACGAGACAAGATCCTAAATCATAGGGATTTAATAATAGATTGGGATGGCATAAGACCTGGGCAAAAACTATAAATAAGATGCACTTGGAGAGCATGGGACTTCATGTTGTGCATAGAGGAAGTAGCTGAGGGTTCTCTCTTTCATAAGTCCATCTTGCTTGATACAGACTCTAGAATATTGCCACCAGGAAAAAAATGTTTGTGTTCGTGCATGGTGGTGATCCAACTTAGGGGTGAAGTTGAAGTTGAGCAAACATCAAGTTGTTTCTCTCCTATGGTTGGGAGGAGCCGACTTTCCAAGTAGCCATTCACCTAATTCCAAATACCTTTTCGTTGAAAACAAGTATAATTTTGTTTATGGTTAAATGTTTATTAACAATTTATTGTAAAGTTCTTTAAGTATTGCCAAACGTTTTTGGTAGCACTATAACTTTCTTATAATTTTTCCAATGATTCAGTGTACGGATGCTATATTATTGATTGAATTACGGTTTGAGCCATTGGCGAGGATTTGATAGATAAAGCTCATTCTATAATGGTATAACTCTGTTATGTAGAAGAAAAAGAAAAGAAAAGAGAGAAAATTGTGTATGATTGAAATACGATTTCAGAGACAGTAGCAATTAGATCTCGATTCCCTGCAAACTAGTCATTTGAATCAATCTAACAGGCATTTTATGAAGGTTTAATCCCTTGTTATTTTTCTGTTCTCGTGTCGGTTAAGGTAAAAGTGAATAGATCCACAATATCACAGAGCGATCTGTCGTAGCATGAAATTCTGTACCTGTTTACGGAGAAATTGATCTCTATGTACCAATGAATCAAACTCCAACCATATTTTATCTCAGATAAACGTTGCTCCACTGGATAGGATTATCGACGCAAATATATGTAAAAGCAAAGGTTTAGTTTCAAGGGTTCGGTGTGAATAAAGAGGCAGAAATCTGTTTGAAAATTATAAGGGTTCCATTTTTATGATAGCCTAGAATCCAAACTCGATGGAGTTAAATCCTTGTCGCTCATTTGGAGTTTTTCCTCTAATTCCTGGGATTCTGTTCCGGTACAGCTAATCGTTTTTGTTTTTATATCGACCTCCGTCATGGAAAAGATTGGGGTAGATCGTCATAGGCTTGAGTTCGTCTAGAAATAAAAACGGTGACCTGTCTCCCCTTTGTTGTTTTCTCTCTGCACTGTTCGACCATAAATCCATTCGATCATAGAGGATTTCAAAACCTGTGTTTCAGGACCTTTCGTTTCTTCGGCTAGGCAACACTGTTATTTCTTTGGAGAGATCGTCTCTCTTTCATTCCTCTAGTTGTCCCACGGGGTCCTATGCTATTCCAGTACAACTTATTTATAGTTTTTGCCCAGGTGTTATGCCATTCCAATCAAATTTCCAATCTATCCTTAAATCTCTATGATTTAGGATCTTGTCTCGTTATTGAGTTCAGATTGTCTGGTTCTTTTCCTTTTTATTTAATAATAATAATAAAAGTAGTTGTGCAAAGTGGCACATTGTGTTTGAGTTTTAAAAACTCTCACATAAAAAAAATATTTATCGAAAATATTAGTTCAACAGAATGATGTTTTTGGGGGTACCACAATAAACCATTATTTTTTTTTTGTAAATTGGATGTAGGTCCTTATATTATCATGAGAAAGCTATATAGATCATGACCTGGCCCTCTCATGACTAAGAAAACAGACCTCAAAACTAGTATGTGACTAGGCCCCCTTGCGAACGAGAAAACATACCTAAAAAAATGGTATTTATCTAGAATTGCTAACAGACAGAGGCAAGTAGAGTTTGCAGAAAATAACAAGAACATAGCTGCTGAAACAGAAATAGGCTCATGGGCCAAAACAAAAGACAAAACAGAGCCAAAAGACAGAAACGCTAAATAATGGTGTCGTCTTGCTGCTCCTTCTGAATGGGCTCGGTGGTTCGATCCTTAGCATGTGTGATCCCAAACCGACGAGTGAATTGTTGATGATTGTACAGGATTTGTTTCTAAAAATCCATCATCTCATCCAACTGCATGAGTATTTTCGCTTGGGCTTCATTTATGTCTGTGAGTGCCTTGCCCAGCACAAGCTTTTGCATCCAGAGTGCATCCAAAGTCTTTTGATAAAGAGTCTGACGGCCCCTTGTGTTGCTGGGATCAGAGACGAGGGATTCAAACTCACCACGGCTGTCCTCATCCGTGGAGAATCTGTGCGAAACATAGGCATCCTCTTCAGTGTCAAGAATTTCCATTTGAGGCCCCATAGGTATATCTTTCTTGAAGCCGCAAGCTTTGTCAACCACACCATGCATAATACGCAGAGGGGGCGAGGAAGAGGAGCTTCCATGCTGAGTGAGATTTCCATGCGGCATAGAGCTGCGGATGCGAGGAGGCATGGTTACAGGGAGCCAAGGGCTGAAAGCAGTAAGAATCACGATGGAAATTGAACTAGAACCAGGGAAGAGAGAATGCCAGAGCCAGAGAAAATTAGAGGGCTTTAAATCCTGATGCCAAGCATCCTCTTTAGAGACCGAAATTCGAATGAAGAGCAGTGAAATCAAGAAATCATGATGGATGAAGAAAATGAATGTGAGATGAGAGGCTTTGTCCTCGAAATGAATGGTAGCCATTACGGTAATAGCATAGAGTAAAGCAGGAGCAGCCGAGGGGACTTTGCATGCACTAGAGGAATGACTGAAAGGCCAGGAGAAGAGGCTCTGGATGTAGGGATAGGGAAGGCAATTAAGGAGGAGCATGGGCCATGTGGTGGGTGATGGGGGTCACGTGGACAGCCTCGGGATCACGAATGGAGGGCAGGTGGCTAGAGTTTCCTGGTTGGCAAGCGGGAAGCTAGGGGCTCCTGCTATTGTACGTGTGACCTGGCCCAGTGCCAGTCACGTCAATGATCACCCATGGTGGGGGGAGCAAATCCTTGTCAGCAATGTCTATGAGTTGGGACTTGAGAGGTTGTTCCCTGAAGTTCTGCCAGGTAGAGTCAATTTTGTTCTGAGAGGAGTCGGCTCCATGATTGGCGAGATGGTAGGCAAGCTTGTTGGTCGTACGACGAACATGGTTGGTTTTGAAGACCTGAAAGTGATTGATGTAATCATGCAACTACTCTTTGAGCCACTCTAGCCGCCAGTGTTTGGAGAGCTTGGCTAGGGCCATGCCGTAGTGGATTCTGAGAGCAGTGTTGATTATAATCTACGAGTCTCCTTCAATGGTGATGGCATTCCATCCCTCCCTGTGAGCGATTTCGAGGCCAGTCAAGAGGGAAAGAAGCTCGACAACGTTGTTGGTATTGGTGCTAATAATTTCTGAGAAGATATGAATGGGTGTCCCTGTGGTGTCTTTGAAAACTCCCCCGATGCCTGTGGGACCGAGATTACCTTTGGAGGCCCCATCAAAGTTGAGCTTGATGGGGGGGTGAAGCAGCGGGGACTAGGTAGTGGGGATGCAAATGGAGGGGGGAGGAGGGGGAAGAGGAAGGAGGAGATTGAAGTTCCAGTTGAAAAGAATACAGTTTTCTTGGGAGTGACTAACAAAATCGGCCTCAGACCAGGGGCCTAACCTAACGGTCTCCTGGAGATGGGAGTGAATGCGTGGAATGAGGCAAGAAGTAGGAAGAGCTTTGTTGAGGAAGTTACTATTGTTGCGTTCTTTCCAAAGATTCCATAGAATAAATCCGGGGAAAAGGAGCCAAGTGCAGTTTAAAATAGGATTTGCAAAAGGCTCAGAGGGCCAATTTCGAATGGTGTCCCTGATGTCCTCCTTGTTGCGATTGGAATGTCGGAAGATGGCCTCACTTCAGTCCCAAATGCTGGAGGCATAAGGACAGGAGTCGAGAAGATGTTCTTGGTTTTCTTCCTGGTTGTTGCAGAGGGCGCACATAGAAGGTACCACAAATCCTCGAATGAGAAGCCGATCCCAGGTGAGGATTGCTTTCCTTGCCACAAGCCATAGAAAGGTTTTGACTTTCGGCCAGAGGTGAGAGTCCCAAATTTTAGCCCAAATGGGGTCCCTGGGAGGGGGAGGAGCCAGGTGGGTAAGCTAATAAGCTTCTTTGACTGTGAAAAAACCATTCTGTTGGTGTCCCCATCTGAGTTTGTCAGGCTTGTTGGACACTAGCATTTTCCTGGAGTTGACATCGGTCCAGAAGGCTTCTTCGTGATCCCTTATGAATTCGTTGTTCCAGTTTTCTTTAGCGATCCAAGATCTCCAGGTATCCCCATTGGTATGAGGTTCCCAATAGTGAGCCGCGAGATGCAAACCCCAATGCTCAAACTAGGTCCGGATGTCTTCAATTCCATTGAATTGATGAAGGGGGGGAAACTGGTTCCAAGCATCTTCCCAGAAGAGAGCTCGGTTACCATTGCGAATCTCCCAAAAGATGTGCTTTCGATTAAGCTCTCTCCGAGCCCAAGCCGAGTTCGATATGAGAGATCCAGAGGGAAGAGAGTCCTGTTTAATGATCTCGTGGTGCTCCATGTTGTCCACATACTTTTTCATCCAAATGCCAATCTAAGGGATGAAGTTTTCAGAGCAACATCTCCAAAGAATCTTGGCATAAAGAACTTTGTTCAGAGTGCAGGGATCCCTCAGACCAAGACCTCCATCCATTTTGGTGGAGCAGAGTTTTTCCCACGCTACTAAGGCCCATTTACTGTGATGGGTGGAACCACCCCAAAGGAAGTTTCTCTAAATCTTGCGAATGGCCTTGAGGATGAATTTGGGGGTTGCCATGACAGAAAAAAGGTACAGGGACATTGCTTGGAGGAAAGACTTGAGGAGGATTAGTTTATTGGGAAAGTTGAGGGTCCTAAAGGTCCATGAGGAGAGCTTCGACTCAAGGGCATCAAGCAGATCTTTCCAGGAGGAATGCTTTATGGTTGAGTCTGTGAGGGGGGGCTCCAAGGAATTTAGATGGAAGGGAACCTTTCAGGAAACCAAGCAGTCTAATAATGCGGTTCAGGGTTTGCAGGTGAGTATTGAAGAAGAAAACCTGAGATTCAAATTGTTAATTGTCATATTGGAGGCCTCGTTGAAAGAATTGAGGATGTCCTAAAAATTTTTTGCTTCTATAACTGTGGATTTTCCCATCAACATAGTGTCATCCACAAACTGCAGATGCAAATGAGTGTTGCCCTGTCTGGTGATTTTAATACCCTGAAGCTCATGGTTGGCAATAGCAGCTTTGATGTTTTTTCCCAGACTTTCTGCTAGAAGGATGAAAAGATAGGGGGAGAGAGAATCCCCTTGTCTGATGCCTCTAGAGGGTGAGAAGGTGGGCGAGGGGGTTCCATTGATTAAAATGGAGAAGAAAGCTGAAGAAACAAAAGAGATGATCCAGCTGACCTAGGGGAGGGAAAATCCAAAGTCTAGGAGAGTGTCCTTGAGGAATTTCTAGTTGGTTTTGTCAAAGGATTTGGAAAGATCAATCTTGATGAGCATGCCGGGGAGGGAGGAGTATTTGAGGGAATGAATAACCTCATGCGCTGTAATGATGCCATCCATGATCTGTCTGCCTTTGACATAGCCAGATTGCTCCGGGGAGATGAGAAGGGGGAGTATAGGTTTGAGACGGTTGGCGATGACCTTGGTGAAAAACTTGTAGATGACATTGCAGAGGGCTATGGGTCGAAAGTTGGTTGGGTCAGCAGGCTTGGTAGTTTTGGGGATGAGAGTGAGAAAGGTGGCACTGAAGGCAGGGAGAATGGAGCCGACCATTCTAGAGGCTTCAACCACTTGCCAAACTTCATCCTTGACTATATCCCAGTAAGTCTGGAAGAAGTCTATCGTGAAACCATCGGGTCCTGGAGCTTTACCTGCATTCATTTCCATGACCGCAGCTTCCACTTTCCCAAGAGAGATGGGGCTCATGGGATTGATATTCTGTGCATCTGTTATCAGCTGAGGTATGTGTTGCAGAATATGGTGCGAGGCCTGGGATTTATCCGGTGTGGGATCTTGCAGAAGGTTGTTGTAGAAGAGGACAAGCTGCTGCTCAATATCCTCTTTGTTGAGGATAGTGTCTCCCATGCTAGATTTTAATCTAGTGATCCTGTTGATATGTCTATGTTGGATCATGGAGTCATGGAAAAATTTTGAGTTTTTCTCCCCTTCTTTGAGCCACTGAATTC
This sequence comes from Larix kaempferi, assembly GCA_027924585.1. Lineage (NCBI taxonomy): Eukaryota > Viridiplantae > Streptophyta > Pinopsida > Pinales > Pinaceae > Larix > Larix kaempferi. The sequence continues at coordinate 48,104 of BSBM01002285.1, read as the reverse complement.
TTGAATTTTTCCTCCAGAGAGTTTCTTCCTGCTTGTTTCTAATGTCCAGTTGAGTTTGAAGATCGTGCTCCTGCTGCTTGAGATGATCGGTGAAACCCTGCTGGATGGCGTGGGATTGGATATTTTCAAGCTCTTGTTCCAGCTTATGTTTCTCCTCCAGGATGTTTCCAAACTCTATTTTATTCCAGTGTTTGAGCTACTTTTTTATGAACTTGAGTTTTTGCTGGAAGCGGAACATAATTGTCCCCTCTCTACCCTGATAGGAGTGCCACCAATTTTTAATGTTGTCCTTTAGATTTGGGTGGGAGATAAAAAAATTCTCAAATCAGAAGGGACGACGAGAGTCCGAGGAGTCCCATTCAAGGTGCAGGAAGATGGGCCAATGATCAGAGCCTGAAATGGGGAGGATGGAGCTAGAGAGGTTGAGATGGTTCATCAACAAGTTGTTGGAGATGAGGAAATGATCCAGTTGAGAAGCGACCTGGTTTTCTCCCCCCCTTCTATTGTTCCAAGTGTAGATACCACTATTAGTTTCCAGATCTGCCATCGAATGATCTTGGATGAAGTCTTGGAAAGCAATGATGTCTCTATCTAATCTGTGGATCCCTCCCTTTTTTTCATTGAGTGAAGTGATCATGTTGAAGTCTCCTCCAATGATCCAGTGCATATCTAGGAGTTGTTCATTGAGTGAGGAGAGGTGGTTGAGGAGATGATTTTTTTTGCACAAGAGATTCAGGGCCATAAAAATTGGTAATTAGTCCTTGATGAGTGGTGCCAAGAATATGAAACCAACCTGAAAGAGTGTGTTGGCTGGAGAAAAAGCCATTGATGGAAACAATGTTGGGATCCCAGGCTATGGCAATGCCACTAGAGGCTCCTCTTGAATCGACTACAATAATTTCTTCCTTGTTCCAACAATTTTTTAGGAAAGAGCGGATTTTGGACTCCACGGATTTAGTTTCTTGTAGCATAAGAATAGTGGGTTTTTCTTTAAGGATTTTGTTTTTCAGCATTCTACGTTTAGAATCGCTTCCGATTCCTCTGATGTTCCAGCTGATGAATTTCAACTCCATTAATTCAATGGTGAGAAGAGTGTATTGATCTTAGCACTCAAACTAGAGTCGATTAAGTGCTCTCCCAATTCTTGAAGTAGTTGCTTGTTGGGATTTCGTCTTTTCTTTGTGAGATTGGGCTGTCCCTTGGAGATTTCTTTGTGTTTTAATTCTTTGCTTAGGCCCAGCTGATTGTTAGTGGAGGGCATTGTGACTGTATCAAAGAGAGGTGGAAAGTTCTGCTGCATCGCTAAGGAGTGGTAGGCCTCTTTGAAAAGATCCAACTAGGTTTGTGGGATACTACGAAAGTCATCTTTAGCCCAAGCTTCCTGGATGGCTTCCAGGTCTAGTTCTCCGGTCTCCATGTCTTCCAGGTCAGTTGGGACTTCCTCGGGGGGAGCGTGGGTAAGAGGCTTAGGGATTTATTGGAGGACCGGGTCCAGAGGGTTGGAGGGAGGTGGCATGGGATCGGGGTTAGAGGAAATAGGGGGGTCATGGTTTTGCTGTGAAAGAACAGAGAAACTATTGTGGAAATACAGATCGGCCTTGGTGGTGGGTACAGAGGTTTTCTTCCCTATTCTCTGACGATTCGTGGCTTTGGTGAAGCCTTCCTCATCCTTTTTGTTTTGGCTAGGTGGGGACGGGGGTTTGGAATTGAGAGGACATTCACGAAAGAGATGTCCATGTTCGTGACATTTTCTACAGTGGAAGGGAATATGCTCGTAGTCTAATAGTTGGATCCATTCATTATCACGATACGAAAGGAAAATGCCTTGAGGGAGTGCGGCTGAAATATCCATGTAGATGAAAATTTTGGCATAGGAGGTGTATCAAGGAGCTAAGGTGGCATGAGAGGCTTGGAAAAATATTCCTAGAGTGTTTCCTATCCCATCGAGGGTTTCCATGTTCCAATATTCGTGGGGAAGGGAATATAGTCTGATCCAGATTGGCACAATCTTAAAATCCTCCTTGTCAGGGCTGAAGTTTTCTTTCCAATCTCTTATGTATAGCCCTGCAGAGTGTAGGAAGTATGGTCCTCCTTGGAATATTTGGTGTTAGTCCTCCAGATTTTGAAAGATAACTATGAAGAAACCCTTGGATCCGAGCTTGAGCTCACACTATCCTTTTGGATTCCAGGTGTTGGTGATCCACCAGGTTAAATTCTTTTCAGATGACCATAATCCAATGAATTTGCAAATTATGGCATGGTCTTGCATGAATTGAATATGTTGACTGACAAGATTAGATGTGACCTCATACATGGGAATTAGAGGCGATTTGGGCTTGCATTTGTTGTTGTTTTTGGTAGGCGTTGAATTCCTAGCCGTATCTTCATGATTCGTGTTTGCTGAATTTGGAGTAGTCGTAGCAGGGTTGGTCGATCCCTCTCCTCCCTTTCCGGATTGCGATACCGATTGAATTTGGAGTAGTCGTAGCATAGGTGTTTCACGTGGAGTATTATCTCAAAGTTCAAAAAAGGTGTGTGGCTTTAATGCATGGCAGTCCAATGCAGGTGCGTGGCAAAGGCTTTAATGCATGGCAGTCCAACCAGGGCAACAACACCGAGGGTTTTGAGAAGTCTTCGGGGTTAGAGTAATAGTTTTGTGGTGGTATCAAATATTCCAAGCTCAGAGATGGACTTAAGATACATAGTAATCCCAACCCATAATTTTTCTGTTCTTTATTGTTTATACATTTTCCTTTTATATTACCATCCGAGCTATTGTTAAATTCGTGATTCGACATTGTAGATATGAAGAGGATCCCAGTGGCGTGACCTCTGCTTTGGCTCTCCCCGGTAAGAAAAGTTCTTGCTTAGTTTCGGTTCTTCTTTCTTATGGGCAAACTACGGCCCCAAGTCTGTTGGTTAATTTTGTTCCCATTTACCCTAAGGGTTGTTACAGGAGCCTTCATTTTACAAAGACAACTCTTTTTTAAATGAGGCTCTACCACTTGTTTTATGACTTGGGCCGAGATGTAGGTACCAGATTTTCCTAATCCTAAGGAGCCTTCAGGCTCAAATGACTTTAATAACTCCATAGAGAAGGATGGGCTTATAACCGTACCTTCTTTTTGTCTGTACTTGAATTTGACTTGACTGTGTGTAAATTCTCCATGGTGCAACTTCGTGCTGTAACCATTTTTCCATTTGAATTGTACAAAATATTTGTTTTAGCTTTTTATTGAAGAATTAGTAGACAACCCATCATAGTTATTTGTGCTTGTAACAATGTTCTTTGGTTATACTGTTAAAAGTGTCATTGACCTATTTTGGTTATTTGTAAGGTTAATTAAACTCTTTCCATGTTCTAAGAAGCACAACTCTTAGGTCAAAGCATTTCTGCATATTGGGTTCCATTTGAATTGTACTCAGTTATATTGGGTTCCATTTGAATTGTACTAGACATGTGCTTTCAACGTTTAATTGGAGAATTAGTAGAAAACCCTTAATTATTTTTTGATTGTAACAGTGCCTCTCTGGTTCTGGTATGCCATAAAGTATTATTGACCTATTTTGGTTATTTTGCATAGCAGTAAGGTTATTTGTGGGATTAATAAAACTCTTTCCATGTTCTAAGATCAAGGCATGTCTACATATTGGTTCCATTTGAATTGTACACATAGTTATATTGGGTTCCACTTGAATTGTACTAGCCATGTGTTTTCAGCGTTTAATTGGAGAATTAGTAGACAACCCTTCTTAATTATTTTTGCGTCCTAATAGTGCCTCTCTGGTTCTGGTATGCCATGAAGTATTATTGACCTATTTTCGTTTCTTTTGAAATTAATAAAAAATTCCCATCTTCTAAGAAGCATAGCTTTAAGGTTGAAGGCATTTCTACATATCGGATTCCATTTGAATTGTACACTTGATTGTACTACGTTTCATTTGAATTGTACTAGGTATTTGTTTTCAGCATTTTCTGGGAGAATAAGTAGACAACCCATCCTAATTATTTCCTGCTTGTAATAGTGCCGCAGTGGTTCTGGTTATACTGTTAACTATTAAAGTTCCATTGACCTATTTTGGCCATTTGTGGATGAATAAATCTTTTTCCAAGTTCTAGGAAGAACAACATTGAGATTAAGGCATTTCTACATATAAGATTTCTTTCTGTTAGATTTCTTTAGTTTCTGTTAATGTTTGCACTAAACCACCTTCGATTCTATTTATTGAAAATAGACTGAACTTTGTGGTGCTTGTAACTCAATTGTTGGAAACCCTGAACTTCTTTCGATTCTATACTTGGATCTGTTTTGTTGCCCTCAGGAAGTTGAAAATGTAGAAACAAAGGACTTGTTGCAAAACAAAACTTCATTGGAACATATGTTTCAAGGATGAAAAGTTAAATAGTAGATTCTAAAATATCTTTTAATAAGTTTTAGGTACTGTGCCTTCCCTTCAAATTTCAGCTCTTTGTAATGTTTTATAATAGGTAAGACTGTTGTAACTAAAACAAAACCTGAGACCCTTTTTTTTTCTTTTTTTAATCCATATTAACGTTATATGCACGCACTCTGACATTAACACGGGGATCTTGGGCTAGCAACATTGTAAACAAACAATGTGGTTGGTTAGCATATAAAGAATCATGGTTTCCACTATCATAGTATGTATTATGATAATGAGAATTGTTTATTGGAGAACTGGGAGATAGTCCATCTTAATTATGTTTTGTTTGTAGCAGGTTCCTTTCTGGTTAGACATCTAAAATAGTATCAAGGAACCATTTTATAAATCTTTGTCGATGTTATAAGAAGTACAGTTTTAAAATCAGGGCATTCTTCCCTATTGGGTTCCATTTGAATTGTACTGGGTATTTGTTTTCAGCGTTGTATTGGGTTCGACATGAATTGTAATCGGTATTTGTTCGGTGTCTTATTTTAGTGTTTTATTGGAGAATTAGTAGATTGTGTATCAATGATTGTTTATAATTTACAATTTGGAGGAAGAGTTTTCTTATAAGAGTGATTGTTTATAATTTACAATTTGGAGGAAGAATTTTCTTATAAGAGTTATAAGAATATAAGAGTGTAGAAAGATAAGTATATTGTTAAGATTTATTTTATGAGGGTTTTTCAAAAAACAATTATAAAAAAATGTATCAAAAATATGTCAGAAATTAGTAGCTAAAGTATGGATAAAGACAATTATTATTATTTATTAATTTGTTGCCTATCCATATTCTGTATTCCCACTGCTAGTTATTTTATTAAATCAAAGCATTTCTATAAATTACATTTCTACAAATTTTCCATTGAACTGTGCTTACAACTAGGTGGTGTTGGAAAAATAACTTTGCTGAAATAGTATGCTTCAAACATGAAAAACTAAATCTTACAGCCTAAAATGCTAATTTCCTGAAACTTGCGATGCTGATATCAGGCTTGAATTTTTTTATCAATGGCATTTTGGCGAACCTCCTTCCTCGATGTTAGTTTGTGTGGGTGGGACATAAAATTCTGATGAGGTTCCGCTACCTAACGCCATAGGGATAGCTAGGCAAAATAGTGAGTGAATCATTAGGTACAGGACGGTATGGAGCTAGGGCTTCATACCTACAGCATGACAGCACAGCACATAAGAGTTCGTGGTAAGTCCGGTTGTAACATCTAGAGCATGAGAGTCTGTCAATTGACGTGTTATCATCAAGGGCAAAACATTTTTTGTGTTGGGTAGATGTGGCAACTAATGTGCTCGATTAAAACATATTTATGACACTATATAGATACCTTTAATTAATAAAAACAAAAGAAGAGTACAAACAAAGAATTGAATCTCATTTCATTTCCTTAAAAGTGAGAATGGCTTCTTAAACTTCTGTCAGACATGCTGGTATAAGACCTGTCCTTTTATCAAAGACATTTCTACATATTAGATTTCTTTGGTGTCTCTTGATGCTTCCATTAAACCACCTTCGATTCTTTTAGCTAAATTGCAATTATGATGCCTCCAACTGAATGGTTGGAAATTTAGAAACGTCGTTGTTGGAGAACAAAATTTGGTTGGAACATTAATGCTTCAAGCATGAAAATTTATTTAAACCTTAGTCTAAAATGTTCTTTTATAAATACTAGGGTCTGCACTTTACCCATGATCTCTATCAACTCATTCTTACTTCTAGTTATACTAAAATACAACCTCAGTTTTATATCAAAGACATTTCTACAAATTAGATTCCTATGGTTTCTGTTAAGTTTTCCATTCAACTGCCTTCGACTCTACTTATTGAAATATCACTAAACTGTTGTGAAACCTGCAACTCAGTTATTGGAATCATAGAAAGGATGAATTGTTGCAAAACATAATTTCATTGGAAATTTATGCCTTGAGGATGAAAATTTGTAAAACCATACAACCTAATTCTACTAGTGGGGTGAATTGGTCCAACAAATCTGAAAAGTGAAAATATTTTGAAGGTTTAAATTTTTGTCAACTAGTGTGTGTAAACATTGATAGGTCACAAGTTAAGTTCTTTGAACAAGTTATCTATTACTTTTTCTCCATGCTTAATTGTAATCACCTTTGTTTATGGCTCATTTACTTGTTACCTTCTTTAGTTAAATGGGTTGTTGTCACTACCTGTTATCCGTACATGATCTATGAGTTATCCATGCATCAACTACCACTTATATATATATATATATATATATATATTATAATTGTTTTTTTTAATTTTGAATTTTGAATTACGAAAAGCATAAATAATAGTCCATCCCAAATTCTATAAGATATTTTCATTTTTTTGCCTTGTGATGTTACTACCTGTTATAGGTCAAACTTGCACCTCTCCGTCCGTGATCACCTTGAGTTGTTGATCACACAAAAGGACAACTTGGATGGAGGAGCATGTTGACCCTAGATGATACTTTGACTTACTCAATTTCGTGACATTACTGGAAAAACCATAAAAATATCATTCTGAAATATGAACGCTACTCTACTTAAATAGACTAGCACCTATACGCTACTCCAGTGTATAATAGTAGCACTCAAATCCTTATAAGCGCTACTCCTTCTCAGCATAGTAGCGCTTAAAATTTAAAAATCGATGAGCGCTAGTTCACAAGCACCATAGTAGCGCCCTAAATGCTACTTCACCGAACAATAGTAGCGTACATCTCAAAGGATGATTAAAAAATAATTAATTTCACGAGGAGGATTAGTTGCTGGTAGTTTCCCAACTTCCTCCATAACCATATATCGACCTGAACTACTTCTCTGATCCTATAAATACAAGGAAGACTAAAGAGAAAGGTTAGATGGATAGATGAAGAAACTTACTTGTTACCTTCTTTAGTTAAATGGGTTGTTGTCACTACCTGTTATCTGTACATGATCTATGAGTTATCCATGCATCAACTACCACTTATATATATATATATATTATAATTGTTTTTTTTTAATTTTGAATTTTGAATTACGAAAAGCATAAATAATAGTCCATCCCAAATTCTATAAGATATTTTCATTTTTTTGCCTTGTGATGTTACTACCTGTTATAGGTCAAACTTGCACCTCTCCGTCTGTGATCACCTTGAGCTGTTGATCACACAAAAGGACAACTTGGATGGAGGAGCATGTTGACCCTAGATGATACTTTGACTTACTGAATTTCGTGACATTACTGAAAAAACCATAAAAATATCATTCTGAAATATGAACGCTACTCTACTTAAATAGACTAGCGCCTGTACGCTACTCCAGTGTATAATAGTAGCGCTCAAAGCCTTATAAGCGCTACTCCTTCTCAGCATAGTAGCACTCAACATTTAAAAATCGATGAGCGCTAGTTGACAAGCACCATAGTAGCGCCCTAAATGCTACTTCACTAAACAATAGTAGCGTACATCTCAAAAGATGATTAAAAAATAATTAATTTCACGAAGAGGATTAGTTGCTGGTAGTTTCCCAACTTCCCCAAATGGGTTGTTGTCACTACATGTTATCCATACATGATCTATGAGTTATCCATGCATCAACTACCACTTATATATATATATATATATATATATATATATATATTATAATTGTTTTTTCTGAATTTTGAATTTTGAATTATGAAAAGCATAAATAATAGTCCATCCCAAATTCTATAAGATATTTTCATTTTTTTGCCTTGTGATGTTACTACCTATTATAGGTCAAACTTGCACCTCTCCGTCCGTGATCACCTTGAGCTGTTGATCACACAAAAGGACAACTTGGATGGAGTAGCATATTGACCCTAGTTGATACTTTGACTTACTCAATTTCGTGACATTACTGGAAAAACCATAAAAATATCATTCTGAAATATGAACGCTCCTATACTTAAATAGACTAGCGCCTGTACACTACTCCAATGTATAATAGTAGCACTCAAATCCTTATAAGCGCTACTCCTTCTCAGCATAGTAGCGCTCAACATTTAAAAATCGATGAGCGCTAGTTGACAAGCACCATAGTAGTTCCCTAAATGCTACTTCACTGAACAATAGTAGCGTACATCTCAAAAGATGATTAAAAAATAATTAATTTCACGAGGAGGATTAGTTGCTGGTAGTTTCCCAACTTCCCCAACTTCCTCCATAACCAGATATCGACCTGAACTACTTCTCTGATCCTATAAATACAAGGAAGACTAAAGAGAAAGGTTAGATGGATAGATGAAGAAACTTAGAGATATAGAGATATAAAAGATAAGCTTGCATTGGAGGAGTTGATGCTGAAGATATCCAAGCCAAAGGAGAGAAAGAGCCCAGAATCAAGTTGCAAGAACATGCCACATGATCAGGTATACTTGTACATTAGTTTGCATTTGAAAATAAAGGTTGAAGTGTCTTTCTTGTTCCAACTTAAGAGTTTTCTAAAATAATATCTTAATTTGGATTTGTTTTGGTCAATATCTAATGTTTAACACTGCTGTAGTTTCTTTCAAACATTATATATTATCCAAGATACGTTGAGAAAGGTGTTTGTCTTGCAGGTTTAATGAACAGAAGGTGGATTTGAGGACTGAGTGCAAAATCAAGTAAAAGCTAGGATCGAACATCGGTTAAAAGGTATGTTCTCAAGGTCCATAACTCATTTCTTTTCTTAAATATCTCTGCAATACAATTAATACACCTACCTGTCACCCCATCCAAGTTGATAGCATTAGTTTCCTTGCTATAGGGTAGTTTTGCCCGCCGACAGACTGGCGACTCCGCTGGGGATAGTTGTGTTTTTTTGCTCTAGGAAACTTTTTCTTGTTTTTCTTCCCAGAACTGTTTCGGCTCCTTTTATATGCTGAGAAACCCTGTAGGTATCCCCTACCTGTTTTTGTCTGCTTCCATCAGTCTTTTTGTATCTTTTCAAAGTCAGTTTTTAAAATTTTAAGATATGAGCGCTACTTTGTGGTACATACAATAGCGCCCATATGCTACTGTGCTATACATACAGTAGCACCCATCTCTGCAGGGGCGCGAGTTTCCCTATTGCACAGTAGCGTACATTTCCTGAAGCCTTATGTTAGTGGTCTACTTGAGTTTTTAACCCTTTTGGTGGTCTTCTGACTTTGCTTTTAGATCTCCTTGACTGGTGTATGAGGTTTTTAACTTTTTTTAAGCCATAGAACCTTTCTTTGAGTCTTTTTACCATCTTTGGATCGCTTGTTTACCTTTGGAACGTTTGGACTGTTTATAACTTTTTGGAAGACTAGGTTGTGTTTTGTGGTGAGCACTTGCGCTTTGTAGGCCCTGACTATATGTTGTTGGTTTACAAACCTGCATAATTTTGTATCTGCTGTTTGTGACAACATTTGTTTGCTCTTTACCTATCCTATCCTTTGTTTTAGGATTTGGTCCGTTTTAGAGCCTCTAGGGTGTCTTCCGAACTTGTTGATTTCCAATCTTCTTGGACTTATTGTCTTTTTCTGGTTTCAAGTGTATTTAAAGTGCTTTAGGCTGATTAATTTCTCATTTCTTTGTGTTAGTAGGGTAGTTGGTAGCTTCCTTGTCTACTTTTTGCTTGGCATAGTGGTCTTGCTAGGGTTAGATGCTTTAGGTTAGTCCTCTTGTATCTATCTCCTTTGTTTTCTCCCACTTTGTTTCCGAGTTTAGAGGCTTTTTCTTCGCAAAAAACCTATAGGTCAAGTCTTTTTTGAGCTAGTGCCTTGACAGCTATAAGCTTAAGAACCATTTTCAGCCATACTTACACATTGCACAGAAGTCTTATTTTGCTTTCCATGTTTATAGTTCTTTTTCGTTTATGATAACAGAAAAAGCAAAAAATTTGGTAGTTTAAGTTTAATAAGGCTTATTTTTTGTTACAAGATAGCATAGGTTATTTTGTACAATTTCAAAAAAGAAAACAAAAAGAGATTTAAGTAGATTTGCTCAGTTTTTCAGTTTGGAAAAGAAGTAAATGAAAAAATAAAAAGAGCTTTGTTGTAGAAAGTTTGAATTTATGCACTTTTATTTTCCTGTTGCAACCACGCCACACAAAAGCACTACCTTTTGAGTAATAACAGCCCTAAATTTTTTTTTAATAAAATGAAATAAAAATAATTTTTCTTTTTTAGGGATACACTACACCAACTAGTCTTGGTTAGGATATTGAGTTTAAATCACCTTAAACCACTCAAGATCACACATTACGCAAAAATCGTAGTTCGACTATCATAGGTAAATCCATTTCACTCAAAGCTTTCCTGAGATCTATGCAGTAGGTCATTGCGAGATCAGATTGTTGGGAATACTCCTTCTAATTTCTGTTTTGAGCATACGCCAGGATTGGATATTGTTTGGGGACTCTTTCAAGTTTTGGGCTCAGTTACCCTGTCCACGCCTTCTGATTCGACCAGTGACTGTTCCCCCAGGAGTTTTCGGTGTTGTGGTATCCTTAGTATCTGACTTTAGGTTCATACACAGGTGACAGCAGAGGGTATATCTGTTGTACCTAAGACAGACGTGGGAGGAAATCCCTTGCAGGTCTTTGGGAGGGCGGTTGGGTGATTCCAGCACTTGCACCCTTAGTCATTGTATTGTGGACCCGGGGTAACTGTCTTTCTTCCTTCGTTGATCTGTTCTGGGCCCTCATCATCCCAGACTCTTCTCTGGAAGGCACCTTGTTTGCCTAGTTTGCATACTTAGGACATTTTAGTTGGTGTGCTGTTTGCCCCCTAGTTGTAGTGGCCACTAGGTTCTAGTTTGTTATTTTATATATATAATCACGGAGAATCAAGAACTTCGTATATCGAGAAGGTTTCAAAAAATTCCACCAGTTAGAACAGAACCTTTACAGCCAGCTAGACGACAGCGGGTAAACCCCAGTATATCTTCAGAAACTATTCCTGAAACAGAATTTCCTGAGGAAATTTTTACAACAGAAAATCCTGAAGTAAGAAATCCTGAGGAATTACCACTTGAAGTTGAGTTTCCTGAAGAACAACAAATAGCAATAGAAAACCCTAAAATAGAGGTTCCTGAGGAACCACAACCAGGTACCCCAGATCAGCGATACTTTAGTTCAGTTGAGATTGAAGATCGTACTTCTACAGAGTATAGCACTCCTTTCAATCCTCCTCTGACCAATACTAGAATTCAGCCTCTGTTACCTATTGGTTTCCAGCAGCCCCATTACACTGCATATAATTCCTTGCCCAAACATCTGATGTCTACTCTAGGAGGTGAACAGGGAGTTCCCCAAACTCCCACCTTAGGTATGAACACTAACACAGTAAATCCTTCTTTTACTGCTACATCGAGTCAGGCACAGACAAGCTCTGTGACTACTCCGTCTTTCAGTTTTAATATGGGTACATTAGGTATGCCAAGTTTAACAACGATGGCATCTATCCCTACACCTATTGTTGGACCTAGCAGTGCAGTCAATTTAGCACCACCTCCTGCTTTTCAACCATTATATCAGATACCTAGTACTTGGATTTCCACACCTCCTGTAGGGCCAAGTGCTTCTGCAATAGTGCCTGTCATGAGTACCATGACCGCACCATCTACATCAGCTGCCACTAGTTTCAAAACCTTTGTAGGTCCCAACATGAATCAATGTAATATGCCTACAGGTAATGTCCCTTTTTCCTTATTTTTAGGGGGAGGGGGTAATATTTTTAACCAGCAATATGGCAGGGGTAACACCCAGCCACAGTGGACGAACCCACAGAGCACTAATCCACTTTCATATGGGTGGGGAAATTTCAATAGTTCTTTCATGCAACAATAGATGGCAGGGGGAAACCCCTACCAACAAGTAGCTGGGGGCAACCCCTATCAATAGATGGTAGGTGGAAACCCCTATCAGCATATGGCCGTGGGAAACCCCTATCAACAGATGGTTGGGGAAAACCCCTACCAGTAGATGGCTGGGGGCAACCCCTACCAGCAGTTCACAGGTCAAACAATGGGTGGTTCCCCTTTTTTGACCCCAGCTTATCAACTACCATCTTACTGACCTCGTTTACCATTTTTGGCAACTTTAAATTTGCCAGATCTTTCCAAACTGACCAACGATCTAGTGTATCATAATGCTACATGGCCATCAGTTCCTACCAAGTTACCTTCGGACATTCCAAAGTTTGAAGGCAAAGCAGGTGAAGACACTGGTGACCATGTCACTACTTTCCACTTATCGTGTTCCTCGAATTCATTAAATGAATATTCTATTAGATTGAGACTATTCCAAAGGACTTTAACCGGTGCTGCAGCTAAATGGTACATTGAGTTACTTGCATCTACTCTTTCTAATTTTAGGGATCTCGCAACTGTCTTTTTGAATCACTTCCAGCTTCCTGTTCGGTATGATGCCGGAACAGAGCTTTTGTCTACATTTAGGCAAAATAAGGCTACTCATTTATCTGACCACATTCAGGAGTGGTGAAGACGAAAGAGGCTCATTAAGGCCAACATACCTCCATAATTCCTTCTTGAGTGGTATTTGAAATCACTCCTTCCTTATATTTCTAAGGAAGTAGCTACATCTGGAGTATCTAACGAGGAAGAATCCATCCTATGGACCCAGCAGTTAGATCTTGTTTATGCACAATCCGGGTTATTGTATGAGATTATACCTGATGCACCACGATCGAATACCGATCTGGGTAGACCTAAACCTGGACCACATGCTGACGGTATAGTAGGTTCAGTTGACTCTGTAGCTTTTGAAGCATTGACCAAACAAGTTCATTCCTTATCTGCCAAACAATCGACTGCAGATGTTCCTTCCGTCACAACCTCTCCTTCTACTTCTAAGCCTGTTAATCAGGTTCAGAACAATCAAAAGGGCCCTCGACAGCCCAATAACAAAAAGAAGGGCAAGAAAGGAGAGAGAAACCAACAAAAGCCCAAAAAAGAGAATGTCGAAGAGGGTAACAAAGAGGAAAAGAAGGTTAAGTTCCCTTGCAAACTTTGCAAGAAGAACCACCTTACCCACCAATGCCCTCTGCTTGAAGAAGCCCAGAAACTCTTAAGAGAAAAGAAGCCTGCCATATTGAAAGATCCATTCCCTAAGGGGCAGATCTCAACTTCTAGCACCTCCAACACTGGGGGCACTACACATGCTACAGTTGATTAAACTTTTATTAACATGGTTAATTCGGATGCACTCTTACAAACGAGAGCCAGGAACTATACCCCGGACGCACAGAAAAAGGATAAAGAGATTCCAGAATCCTCCACTCCACTCCACATACCTATGGAACCAATGCCCAAGATTTCGAAAGGTGTCTTGAAATGGGCATAGCACAATCCCAACACTCGAGCTGCTTCCAACTACAACATGGTGGAATATTTAGCCCAGACCCCTTGTGCCATGTCTACTTTAGAAGTCTTGCAAAGTTGTCCTTTACAACGGAATGCACTTTTGGCAGCTATTGAAAGTATGGAATCCTCTAACATGTCTGCGTGATTTGATATCACTGATGTCAAATACCGGTTGCCCTACCACATTGCTCTTCAGATTGAATTCATTCATGGTCCAATGACCATAAGATGAGCTGTCGTAGATGAGGGCGCGTCGACTTGCGTAATGTCAATTTCCTGTTGGAAAGCTTTAGGCTCCCTCGAGTTAGCCCCTTCTAACACACTGCTTATTGCATTTGATGGCAGAACATTCCATCCACATGGGGTTTTGCCATCATTTGATGTCACATTGGTCGGTAAGACAGTTGCTGTAGAAGTAGAAGTTTTGGACGCTCCGCTTGATTAAAATATGTTATTGGGCAGGAGTTGGACATATGCCATGCCATCCATTGCATCAGCAGTTTTTTGAGTTGTTATGTTCCCATTTGAAGGTAAGATCGTTACAGTCGATCAACTTTCTTTCACTCAGAGAAAAAACCAGACTTCTTCAGAAACCACAGTTCCATTAGTTGATCAAACCACCCCAGTTAATGAGAGTTTAGGAGCAGGGCTGTATGGGTCGTTAATAGGCACTTTTGACCTCCCCTCCCCTGTTCTTTTTATGCGTTCTGATGTGGGTACTGCTATCGAAACATTCATGGTTGGTTTAAGAACTGATCCTTGGATCCTTACTACTACGTCAGAACCTTTTGTGCCTCCATCCATTGCAGAAGTGGCCTATATGGAAACACATCACACTACAATGGAACATATCATGACTCCACCAGTCTCTGTTGAGTCAGATATGGACTATGCTCTGGCATGGTCACTGAATTCCACTCACTCGTTCGATTGTTTAGATACGATTTTGCCATCTGATGAAGCCATCTTAGAAGTCATGATGGGCCTTGACCAACCATGGGAACATATGCATCATAGGTCCTACATGCTTCCAGATCTAGACAGGATTGAGAGAGGAGAATTCCCTGTGAGACCCAGTGGATTGGTTGATTTGTCATCTTTTCCTTCTATTTCGAGACCTGTTTATGCTGAAGGAAATATGGCTAATATATCGAGAACAATTCCAATAAACATTTCCACCAAACTCGGAGTCGTGGAAAACATTTTTATTGGTGCAGAATGTTCTCCAGAAGAGATCGCTATGTATACAAAACTTTTTAAAGAATTCTGTGATGTTTTTGCCTGGTCATATGAGGAGATGCCAGGTATTGACCCAGCCATCGTGGAGCATGTCATCATGACATACCCTAACTCAAAACCTGTGAGACAAAAGATCCGCCCCGCGAACCCTAGAAAAGCAGCCGCCATTAAGGCGGAGGTTGAAAAATTGATTAAATCCGGTTTCATCTATTCGATTGATATGACGGAATGGGTTTCAAACCCCGTTTCAGTTGATAAGAAGCAAGGCACTATTAGAGTCTGTACTGACTTCCAGGATTTGAACAAAGCTTGTCCGAAAGACAACTATCCCACACCATTTATCGATCAAATTATAGATGTTTGTGTGGGACATGAGATGTTCTCTTTCATGGATGGTTTTTTGGGATACAATCAAATAGAAATCAAACCTGAAGACCAGCATAAAACAGCTTTCATTTGCCCATGGGGAACCTTCACTTATTGGAAAATGCCATTTGGCTTGAAGAATGCTGGAGCTACCTTCCAGCATGCGATGAATTTCACTTTTCATGATATCAAACACATTGTAGAACCTTACTTGGATGATTTCTCGGCGTGATCTCGAAAGAGACAGGATCATCCAGCCTATCTTAGATAAGTGTTTGAAAGATGCAGACAATATAAGATTCATTTGAATCCTAATAAGTGTGTGTTCTGTGTTGAATCGGGGCGTCTACTAGGATTCATTGTCTTGAGTCGTGGAATAATGATCGACCCATTGAAAGTTCAGGCGATTGTAAATCTGCCTCCTCCTCGCACCTTGCGACAACTCCAAAGTCTGCAAGGCATGTCTAATTTCTTACGGCAATTCATCATAAATTATGCTAAAATTACCAAAGGTTTTATCAGGCTACTCAAACAAGACTCCTACTTTGTGTGGGACAAGGCTGCTCAAGCATCCTTTGAAGCTTTAAAAGAGGCACTCCTTTCAGCACCCTTGTTGAGCCCGCCAGACTACTCAAAAGATTTTCTTTTATATTTGGCAGCGTCTCTTAATACAATTGGTATAGTTTTGGTTCAGGAAGACGATGTGCTCCAAGAACATGTTGTCTACTATATTTCTAGCGCATTGATAGCCCCTGAATTTAAATACTCGCACGTTGAGAAGTTAGCACTTGCCGCGGTCTATGCGGTACAGAGGCTTCATCACTATATACTTTTATGAACTACTAGTGTGATAGCAGAAATCAATCCTTTCTAGTACGTTCTCACCCGACGAATCATCGGTGGGAAATATAATAAATGGATTGTAATCCTACAGGAGTTCGATTTGGTCTTTCAATCAGCCAAGTCGAAGAAATCACTAGTGTTCATTGAGTTAATCTCAAAATTTCCAAGTGACCTAGAACACGTTGAGGAAGAATCATCATTCCCAGACGAACATATCTTCCTCATTGTTTTCTCTGACCCATGCTACGGAGATATCTTAGTATATCTCCAGACTTTGAGGTGTCCTACTACTTTTTCTCGAGAAGAGCGATGCAAGCTAAAAAGCCATGCGAAGAACTACCTTATCATCTCAGATACTTTATATCGACGTGGGGTAGATTCCATTTTACGATGCTGTTTAACTCGAGAAGAAGCTGAAGCAGTATTAAATGATGCCCATAGTGGATCTTGTGGGGGACATCTTTCCGGGTTGGCAACAGCTCAGAAGATACTACGTGCCGGATATTTTTGGCCCACGATCTTTAAAGATTGTGTGGAAGCGGTGAAACGCTATCGACAATGTCAGTTTTTCACTAAGAAAATGAGGGCACACCCAGCTCCTCTTCATCTTGTAATTACAGCAGGTCCCTTCACAAAATGGGGGGTTGATTACATTACATGCAATCCAGCTTCGGCTGGAGGACATCATTACATCATTGTTGCCATTGACTACTTTACTAAGTGGGCAGAGGCAATGCCTACTGTTAAGGCAGATGGAGAAACTGCCGCTTATTTCGTGTTTAATCAGATTATTGCACGGTTTGGCATACCTAAAGAGATAGTGACTAATCATGGCAATCATTTCCAAAATAGAATGATGACTGAGTTGTATACAATGCTTGGTTTTCGACAAGAACGTTCGTCTTCATACTATCCACAGGAGAATGGACAAGTTGAAGTAGTGAACAAAACTTTAAAGGTTATATTGCAAAGAACTGTTAATTCCAGTCGAAATAACTGGCACATCATGCTGTACCTGGATCTTTGGGCCTACCGAGCCTTAAGACTGCTACCGGTTTCTCTCCCTTCCAACTTGTGCATGGGATAGAAGTAGTCGTACCGATTGAATGCGAGATTCCTTCGCTAAAACTAGCAGTTCAGTTACTACCAGATACTTCAATACTAGAAGAGTGTTTGTTACACTTAGAACATCTAGATGAATAGCGCCGCGACGCACTCACAACAAACGAGGTCCACAAAAAATGAGTCAAAGGATAATACGATAAATCCGTCAAACCTAGGGTTTACATTGAAGGAGACTTGGTCCTACTTTGGGATCAAGACAAAGAACCCTTAGGACCTGGAAAATTCAAATCTAGGTGGCTCAGACCTTTTATAATTTCCAAAGTATTGAGGAAAGGTGCCTATGAACTGATAGATTACGAAGGTAATAAGTTGGCCGAGCCTAGAAATGGGCTCTACCTAAAGAAGTACTACGCTTAGGCTGAAGTGATATTTCTTGTAACATAGCTGTATATTTTTGTAAAGCTAGTTTTGTTATGCTTGTTAGTTAATATTATGTGTGTTTTTCATTTCGTGTACTAGATGTCAACCGAACATTTCTTAGGATTTGCTGATGGCGCCAGTCGCCACACCTGTCAGTTGGCTGCAACATCTTGTGTCATTTATTCACCCGATGGCCAACTTGTCTCTTCGAGGGGGGGTTTGTTTGGGTCCTACCACGAATAATGTGGCTGAATACAGTGCAGTTATAGAACTTCTCCGTGATGCTCTCAGTCATGGCATTTCACATTTGGAGGTAAGACTTGACTCACAATTAATTGTATTTCAGTTAACAAGTGTCTATCAGATTAGAGATCCTGGATTGCTACGTCAGTTTCCACGAGTTAGACTATTGGAAAGACAATTTGATTCTATTATATATGAACACATTCCAAGAAGTTTAAACACATTAGCCGATTCATTAGCAAACTATGTGTTAGACTGTCATTTGCATCATACATTTTCATAATCAACATTGCACACATAAAACACATACACATGTAAATAACCGATACTGTATATAGCTGATACTATATCAAAAAATATATGAGTTTTGGGTCACAAGTCTATCAAGTCAAGTCATAAAAGTACAAAAACTAGGCATAGTAGCCTTAAAAATATATACATAGAATGTATCTCTCTCCTATGGAGAAGGAGGGACCTCATCATCATCTACTGCATTGCGATAGCATATGACTAGCCTGGCTATCTTCCGTAGCACCCTAAGCCATGCCGAGGGCACCCCAACAACATCTTCCTGCATATCAATAGTCATCTGATCCATACGGCATGCAAGAACTTCGTGAGTCAACCGACTCATTTTTCTCTCTAGGGTCCCCAACATAGCATCTGCTGCAACAATATCAGCTAGCCTCACAAAGATGGTAGGATGTCCCTCAGGATGAATAGGCCCAACATCTACATATGAAACTTGATTAGCACTTCAAAATTCATTTATAAAAATCAAATACTTGAAAAAATTTGAAAAAATTAAATAATTCTCAAAATTTAAACATACCAATATCTCCCCAGGCTCCACCTGGAGGAAGCACCAGTTCTGGATCATGACGGAAATCCAATCCAGTATGGTTATCCATACATGATCTATGAGTTATCCATGCATCAACTACCACTTATCTCTCTCTCTCTCTCTCTCTCTCTCTATATATATATATATATATATATATATTATAATTGTTTTTTTTGAATTTGAATTTTGAATTACGAAAAGCATAAATAATAGTCCATCCCAAATTCTATAAGATATTTTCATTTTTTTTCCTTGTGATGTTACTACCTTCAACCTCTTTCAACGTCATCATTTATTTCTAATTTACATCCTCTTATTGTTGTTTATCAACCCTTTAAAATTCCTCTTTAGCAAAATCCAACAGGGCTTAAATACAAAAAATATGCAGCAGTCCTCTTTATGGCCAGGAGCACATCCTTCGGAAGAATCTACCTATTAATTAGGATCCTTTGGAACCAGTCATGGTTCTTTGCAAGGTCAACCAAGACATGGGAGAGAGGAATCTCCTCTCCAGGATATTTATAAAGCTCATGGTACTTAATATCCTCTTTGCCAAGCTTGGTTTCAGGCATGATGCAATCTTTGAGGATCCATATATATATATATACTCCATGCACTTATATATTTGAAATTCTGAGAATCCATATATATATATGCTCTATGTGCCTATATTTTTGAAATCATGCTAACTTTTAGCTCCATTGAGTAATAATCGTATTGAGTACATGGAGTACACAATCCATTGAGCACATTGATAGTAATAATAATATTGAGTAATATTTGAAATTCTGAGAATATATATATATATATATATACATATATGTTCCATGTGCATATATGTTTTAAATTATGGTAGCTTTTAGCACCATTGAGTAATAATCATCACTTTCATGAACAATGAAGAATGCAACACTAGAGAGAATGAATGGATGAGTAGTTAGCTTAAGAGATTCTCATAAAAATATTGAATGAGACATTTTAACAATGTTCTCAACTTATTGATGATGGTATTATGAGTAATGTGTTATTTGTTCATACATATGAATATTACATATTTGCAAAAGGAAATGAAGATTAATATTGGATCATATGTAACATTTTGTGTGAAATGTTGCGATGTCCTTTTTAAATGTAATTAAAAAAATTAAATTGGTTTTTATAACATATCTCGTGTGAATTGTAATTGTACTAATTTTTTTTCTAAATTTATACTTAAATTGTTGATTGGAAACATAAGACAACTTAGTTTTCCACAAAATTTCTAAATTTGAAAATAAATCTCATAGAATAAACTTAAACTTACATCTAAGTTTCAAAACATGGAGACCTTAAAACTTTAAAATTTTCTTAGCAAAATCCTAAACATCAATTTTGAATGAATTTGAAATTTGTTGTGATGATAGTTCGTACTCATTTTGCATTTTGGGGAGCAACTTAGCATAAAAGAATTATGAGTAATTTGTCTCTACATAGGGAAATATTTTGCAATATTTTATGAAGATTATTCCAAAGATGATCATAGCTTTAAAACATTAAAACATTACTTGTTTTTCATTTTGTATTTTATAGTATTTATGCCACATCACCATGTAATGATGTATAAAACTTCAGATAGCCATGGTACATCCTACCATATAATTATGTTATTTTCCATAGTACATTTTACTATGAGTCTTTGTAAGATTGTGACATACATTTAGAATGACAATGATCGATATACTTGTAATAATGTCAATCATGCAGTTATGTGCCAATTATGTGTAAATGATTTTTTTAAAGAATTTATGTTTAAAAAAATGAATGATATTCAATCATTTTTTTTTTTTTTTTTACAAAAGGCGGGGACTAAGCTGCATGCAGCTCTTGTTTAAATAATATTAACTATATTTAATATTTTTTATGTTATTTAAATGTTTGAATGTGTAGTTTTTCCACCTTATTATTTTTAAAATAATATTAACTATGTTTAACTTTTTATGTTATTTAAATGTTTGAATCTGTAATTTTGTCACATTATTATTTTTAAACAAAATTAACAATAGGGTTAAGAAAATTTGGGGATACCATGTTGTGGAGAATGAAATATTTATAAGTTTCATCTCCTTCAAGTAGGTCAAAACATTGATTTTAGATATTGTCTTGTACCAAGTATTATAAATGTTAATGTGATATATGTTCCATTGTATTGATTTTATTATCGGTGCATTATCATTTTTTGGGTAGAAAGGTTGCTATGATGAAAGGGCTGGATTTAACAAAAGAGTTTATTGGACCAATCATGATAATGGAATCATTGCTATGAAAAGGTTTGATAGTGTGAAATCTCATGAAATGATGAATACTTTTGTTGAGAGATAGATAGAAGAGGAGTTGGAGATTATAGAAAGACAAAATCAAGGATAAGTGGTGGCAATTGATTTGTCAATTTGGTATGAATTGTAGTTGACACAATAGTTGGTTTTAGTATCTACATCTTTGTTACAATCTCCATTATTGGCAATTATTTTTAAGTAAAACTTGCTTAGGGGTAAATATGGTCTTCATTTTTTTTAATATCTATGAATATTTCTTTGTTGCTTGGTTCAAAATATTCTATATCCATATAAGTAAGAGAGGTGTTATGCAAAAACTTGATTCAAGAATATCTTTAATTAAATAGTATGTTATCATAGCATTATTGTTGTAGCACCCTTAGCATAAAGTTGGCATAGTATTAAGGATTCAATTAGAACATTTGAGAAAGAGCAAATGTTTCCTTTAACCATTAATATATGTAACATGTACACAAATTTTTATTTATTCATTTTAACAATATTAATTGTAATATTAAACAAAATTGATATTAATAAAAATATAACCACATATTACTTTTATTTATTCATTTTAACATTAGTAATTGTAATATTAAACAAAATTGATATTAATAAAAATATAACCACATATTACAAGGAATGTAATTGCATATATTTATTCATTAAGTAAAACATGGTAAGGTGATTGAAAATTTTATATATTTTACCCATAAACAAAATGATGATCCTTACTCTTTGGGTTGTTCCTAGCAACATCATCTAATAATTGATACGACTAATTTATATAGATGAATGTTGAACTTGTATATTTGGTGGTTAATTGCTTTAGCAAAAACATATAAGCCCTGGCTATTTTTTCTTTTATTGGCATATCTTGGAATTGTTATTTTGATTTTTTGTTATATTGTCTTAAAAAGTTAAGGCTTTACATTGACGCACAAATGACAAAATGTTTTTTAGCATACATTGGAATTTGTTATTTTGAACTTTTAATATGTTGTCTTAAATAGTTAGGGCTTGTCATAAATAAAAAAATTCTCTTTAGCTTTGTCTTGACCAAAGTTGAAACTTTTTTTTCTCGGTCATTTCACCATTCAAATAGACATTGAGGTGGTATGTCTCTCCAGTAATTGTCATAACAACTACTTTTTCTTTTAAGGTATGGAAACCTTTAGATATTACTCAAGTGATGACAATATTTATGTATCCTTTTGTGGTGTCTCCGCAATTACTTCTTATCATATTCAGATCCATCTTTTCCTTTCTTCTTTTAGGTTCCTTTTGTTTTATAGTGCTCATTTATGTTTTTCCTTGGAAGTATACCTTTCTTTGCAAAACAAGAATAACATCCATTTTTATATGAAAATAAAAGAAATAGTTAAATATTTATCATCCCCACTATGATTAGAAATACATGACTACACAAATAAATATATATATATATATATATATATATATATATATATATATCTTTCTTGGTATGCCTTACGCAATCTCGATTCCTTGAAAAAAAACAATTTCTTAATTATCTTGGGAGTCATTCCAACTTGTATATACATGTTAGTAGGTCAACTATAAGATGATGTCTTAAGATCTACGAGAGGGTATTTCTACCACTTGAAAAGGCACATGCAACAAGTATGTTAATATGAGGTGAGCCAAACATTACTTTTGGACATCTTTTGTGAAGAATTGACAATTAGCTAACTAGAAGGGCAGTTTCCTTGGTTGATTTTGACTCAGCCATGCTAGTACTCATCACGTGGAATGTGACTGTGACATGGACAAAGGCGTGATTGGATTAGGAGTCTCACATTCCTCAAATTACTGCTTCTAGAAGATGATGCTCCCTCATAAAATACATGCTCAAGGAAAGGAAGGTGAAGTCGTAGCTATTTTAAACTCATGATGGGCCATGTAACTTCAAACTCAAGCAAGGGTTTGTGTGTGTTAATACATCAATGGACCTAAGGTCAAGTTGATTTGATTTTCTTGAGGTTTTGGAGGAGGTTTCTTTAAAGATACGAGATACGGGGTTAAATCCTCCAAATTTTGAAGAATTTTTGAGTTTTTTGAGGTAAATATAGACCCTAGGAAGACTCAATATGACTTCTAAAAATTCTTAGGAGGACTTATGGCAGATTTGAGTAAGTTTTAGCAATATCTTTAATCTTAGAACACCAAATTTACAAAAAAAAAAATCAAATTAAAACCCAAGTGCAGTCGCCAAGCCGTTGATAGTAATTAAGTTTGTGGATTTGTCTCTCTTATTATCTATTTTACTATGAATTTGTGAGATTCAATTGACAAAAATGAAGCAATTATCTCTATTTTCCTAATATATTTAACCATTTTTTAATTTGAAATAACTTGAATGGAAAAAATAAACTCATAAATGGGAGGGACAATTGAATTACTTCATATAACATCAAAGAATAAACGATACTTACTTAGAACCTTGCTTGAGGTGAATCCCTTCTCCTTTTTTTTGAGCCATCCTTCTCCATCCCTGCCTTTGATTATCCAAGTTCTTTGTGTTGAATATGAGCTTTCCAACATTTAAATCCTTCGAGTATGCCTTTATTTTCACTTTATGTATTTTACTATGCCCCAAATGCCTTTCTTTAATAACATTGGGATTTGTGCTATCAATGACTAAACATGAATGTGGGACTAAACCTTTTTTAATTATATTTATCCAAAAACCCACTTTTCAATTGTTTTCTAGTATTTGACTTGATTTTCGATAATTTTTGGGACAATTGATACACGTATGATGTTTATTTCCAATTCAGGAGTTGTAGAAACTCGGTTTGTCCCTTTAATTGGTCCTAGAGTTGGAATCTTTAGGGAAACCTTTGTGTTCACATACTTATTCCTTTGCAGAAGAAGTGGTCAGATGAGAGATTGAAGATCTCAATTGTTCCAGATTTCCAGTCTTCATGTTGCGGGTGAAAGGTAAAATGTGCTTCTGCCTTCACTTGTTAAGGGTGCTAATTTGATTTTTAACAATATCATGGTTAGGATTATCTTCAATGATTTTATTTACATCATTGTACCCTTCTACAAATTCAATTCTTTCATAATGATAATTGACACCAACTTTGTATTCATCAATATTTGGTGCTTCATTATTACAATCTATGAGATCGTCATCTTATTTACCATTTATATTGGCATCATGGTTGTCATATGATCTTCTATACTATGAAATTTATCCGTTTCCTCTACATCTTTCATTTCATTGTCCTTGGCTTTGGTTTGGGATATGAGCAAGGCTTTCAATCTAACTTTGTTCTGGAGCATCACAAGTCATTTTCACTGACTTTATGGACTCATTTTAGTTATGTAGGCTAGACGATTTATGGACTCATTTATGTTTCTTTTATGAAACTCCAACGAATTTATGGAATTTGTGCATATTTTTGACATGGCATCGCACTTTGAGTCTTGTATTTGGAATGTCGGTTATTATCCTTTCTTGCATATGATAGCCAAAATCTTTTGTGAGTGGGAACATAAGGTGTCGATTTATGTGATTTTCTCACTTCCTTTTTCGTAGGTGCAGTAGTAGTTTCCTTCTTTTCTTCACTTGAGAATTCAATGGTCGTAACTGATTCTTTTCTCGTAGGGGTAGTAGAAGTTCCCTCTTCTTCTTCACTTGAGAATTCGGGGATCATAACCGCTTCTTCTTTTTCCTTCCTCTTATATATTTCTTCTTTTATTTGTAATAGTATTGCTTTCAATTCTGCAGACATTTCCTTTTCTTCAAGCTGCCTTCTTTTTGTCTTCGGCTTAAATTTTTACATCTCTTTTAGCTCTTTGGAATGGGCTAATAATGATCTTGTTGAATGATGGAAACATAGTGATTCCAGCTCATAAAAATATTCCAAAAAAAAAAAAATTATAATAATAATTTATTATTAAAATAATATTGCATAAAAACTATATATAAATTTTTTAAATTTATATATTATTATTATTATTATTATTATGATAATAATAATGTATAACTTTAATGATTTTTTTTTTGGAGTTGGGAAACTTAGGATTTAAACCCTAGATCGTGGAAGGAAGACAATGAGGGAGAATGCACCGTGGGCTGTGGTGGAGTGGATGCGGTGTGAGTGCAAGAGTGCTTGGGATTTGGTGTAGTGCATGAGTGTGGAAGTGGGCGGATGGGGATGATAAGGTAGTTGTATAGTGCTATGCATGGGTGGGGATGCATAGAGTGTAGCAGGTGGTGGAGGGAATGATGGAGGGAGAAACGAATGGGAATCGCATGAGGATGGAGTGGTGAGAGGATACGATCATTGGGTGAACTGTGTGAGGAAATCTCAAGTCGCGAGAGAGATGAGGAGAAATATGGGAAATTGTAGGTGTGCGTAGGTTTTAGAGGTTTATAAGGGAGGGGAGGGGTGTAGGCAGTGGTGTAGAATGGGTTGGTTGGTGAAGTGTAGCTGCAACGATACAACAAAATGGGCTTGGAAGGAAGGTGGAGGAGGACTGGCATGATCAGAGCAAGAGGAAGGCACATGTGTAGGGAGTAGGAAGGAGTTACGTGGGATACAAGAGTGTTGTGGGGGATGGATAAAGGAGGATGGGGAGTTTGTTTCTAGAAAGGAGTCATTAATATGGATAGGATAATATTGGTGGCAAGGATGGGAACTGGATGGGAAGTGCAAGTAGTGCAAGATGGTAAGTGGAGTAATGAGGGTGTGAGGGGACTAGGCATGGTGAGGGAATTTGTTAGGAACCCATGTCTTTACTTTGTTAGTATGTTGTTGTTGGACGCATATGCTTTGTAAGTCGTCCCGTAGTATTTGTTGATCAATAGTTTGTGTTATTGTTGTTGGCGCATATGCTTTGTAAGTCGCCCATAGTATTGTTGATCCATAGTTTGTAACGGCCCATGGTTTCGACCCATAGTATTGGCACCTAGAATTAGTATATAAGTGTGTGTTGAGACCTATGAAGGCACCGTGAAGTTATTTGTATTGAGCTTGCTCATAGGAGGTTTCCCCCTTGAAGTGGCCTGTGATCAATATAAAAGTGATTCTGAGTTCTGTCATTTCTGTTAATTCGCATATTTTTATTAAGTAATTGTTGCAGGTGCATCACAGAATTTAGAGGATAGGTAGGGAGGATCGAATGGAAGAGTGGGAGGCAAAGGATGAGTAAATGGGTGAGTGTGATAAATGGAGAGATGGAGAGGAAAATGATGAGATAACCTAGGAAAGTGCCAAGGAGAAGCAAGCTTTGATACCACTTGTAATCTACCAGGCTTAGATATTGAAAAATTTATTGATATAAAATATATTTTGAATAATTTATTTTTGATTTACAATATCATGTGAAATACAATGTATAAATATGCATAAGCACATAGAGGTGGCATCTCTTCGAGATGACCATTCACCTTTACCCTAACACTAACAATAATTAATAAACTAATAATTAACAATTGTAATAACCAATTATGTTTATTACAAAGATAGAGAGATAGAGTGGCGGGTTGGGTTTTGAGGGGGCGTTAGTCTTTATGGTATAGGTGAAGATGGGGGGTTGAGAGAGAGAGAGGGGTTATAGAAAGGGATATTGGATTACAAAAAGGAGGATAGAGAGAGGGATATGGTGTTGGGGAAAGATGGGTATGGAGAGAGAGAGAGAGAGGATTGGGGGTCATGGAAAGGTGGGGTTAGAGAGAGAGGGAAAGAGAGGGAATTGGGCGCAGAGGAAGAGAGATATTGGCGATTGGGGATTTAGAGAGAGAGAGAGCGAGAGATTAGTGATTATGGGTTTAGAAAGAGACAATTTGTGGGTTAGGTGTTGAGAGAGAGAGAGATTGGAGGTTAGGGATTTTTATATATATATATATATATATATAAAGAGATAGATTGGGGGTTGAGTGTTCAGAGAGAGAGAGAAATAGAGAGATAATGGAGGTTAGGGGTTTAGAGAGGGAGATAAAGAGAGAGATTGGTGGTTAGGAATTTAGAGAAAGAGAGAGGGAGAGAGAGATATTGGAGGATGGGAATTTAGAGAGAGGGAGAGAGAGGGATTGGAGGCTAGGTGTTTAGAGAGAGATTTTTTGTCATTACGAATTTAGAGAGAGAGAGAGAGATTGGAATTTAGGGGTTTAGAGAGAGACAGGTTTTGGTTTAGGGTTTATGGAGAGATAAATATTAGGGTTTGGGGTTTAAGGAAAGAGGGATATTTGTTGTTAGGGGTTTAGAGAGAGAAAGAGATTGGGGGTTATGGGTCTAGAGAGAGATATATTGGGGGTTAACGGTTGTGAGAGAGAGAGAGAGACATGGAGAGATTGGAGGTTGAGGGTTTAAAGAGAGAGATAGAAAGAGAGACATTGGTGGTTTGCAGTTGAGAGAGACAGTGACATATTAGGGGTTAGGGGTTTGGAGACAGAGATAGATCATAGGTTAGGGTTTTAGAGAGAGAGAGAGAGATTGGATGTTGGTGATTTAGAGAGATATAGAAATATTAGGGGTTAGGTGTTTAGTGAGAGAGAATGAGAACATGGTGGTAGCGTCGATTGTTATTGATGTGTGTATATGGTTAGGGGGGTTTGTGTTAGAGATTAGAGAGATAAAGAGATAAAGATGGAGGCTTAGAGAATTAGATAGAGTAGGGGTTTGGGTTTAGGGTAATAAAGAGGATACATAGAGACATGGGGGATTAGAATTTATGGTATAGGGGGAGATGGGGGGATTAGGTTAGAGAGAGCGAGGGTGAAATAGGGAAAGGTGGGGATTGTGAGAAAGGAGGCTTTGTTAGGGAAAGGAGGACAGAGAGAGAAAGTGGGAGTTAGTGAAAGGTGGTGAGAGAGAGAGAGAGAGAGAGAGAGAGGAGGAGGAGGAGGAGGAGGAGGAGGAGGAGGAGTAGGAGGAGAAAGGATAGCAAGAGAGGGAAGGGGGGACATTGGGCACAGAGGAAGAAACATATTTTGAATAGCAGTTTAGAGAGATATTGGGGTCTAGGGGTTTAGAGAGAAGGAGTGATTGGGGTTTAGGGGTTTAGGGAGAGATAGAGAGATTGGGGGTTATGGATTTAGAGAGCGAGAGAGAGATTGGTGGTTAGGCATTTAGATAGAGAGAGAGAGAGATTGTAGGTTAGGGGTTTA
The DNA here is from genome assembly GCA_027924585.1 of Larix kaempferi. Lineage (NCBI taxonomy): Eukaryota > Viridiplantae > Streptophyta > Pinopsida > Pinales > Pinaceae > Larix > Larix kaempferi. The sequence continues at coordinate 19,841 of BSBM01002285.1, read as the reverse complement.
GAGAGAGAGAGAGAGACTGGAGTTTAGGGTTTATCGACCTAGAAATATTTTTGGTTAGGGATTTAGAGAGAGAGATTGTAGGGGGTTAGGCATTTAGAGAGAGAGAGAGAGATTGGGGGTTAGGTGTTTAGAGAGAGAGATATATATAAAGAGAGAGATTGGTGGTTAGTAGTTTTTAGAGATAAAGAGAGAGAGAGAGGGTTTGGGGGTTAGGGGTTTAGAGGGAGAGAGAGATTGGGGGTGAGGGGTTTAGAGAGAGAGAGAGATAGTGGAGGTTAGGAGTTTAAGGAGAGACAGAGGGAGATATATATTGGAGGTTAGCGATGTGGAGAGAGAGAGAGAGAGAGAGACATACATATATTGGTGGTTAATAGAGGTTCAAAGATAGAGAGAGAGAGATCAGAATGGGAGTATGGACAGTTAGTGGTGTGGGATGAGAAAGAGAAATATATTCAGGGGGAGGGGTAGGAGGGTGAGTAGTGGGGTTTGGGGGGGGAGATAGATATATTAGGGTTTAGGGGTGTGTAAAGAGAGCGACAGAGAGATTGGGGAGATTAAGGGGGCGAGAGATAGAGAGAGAGAGAGAGGGATGGCGATATGGTTAGCAGTAGGGGATATAGAGAGATAAAGTGGGGGTAGGGTTGTGATGAAGGTTAGGCTTTATGGTATAGGGGAAGATGGGGGTTGAGAGAGAGAGTGAGGGGTTAGGGTTATAGAGAGGGATCATGGATTACATAAAGGAGGATAGAAAGAGAGGGATGGGGTGTTAGGGAAAGGTGGGGCTGGAGAGAGAGAGAGAGAGAGGTGTCATTAGGGACAGGTGGAGAGAGAGAGGATGCGGGGGATATGGAAAGGTGGGGTTGCAGACAGAGAGAGAAGAGAAGGGCTAGTGAGAAACAGAAAGGGGAGTTAGTTAAAGGTTGATCGAGAGAGAGAGAGAGAGAGAGAGAGAGAGAGAGAGAGATGGGTTAGGAAAAGGAGGAGAGAGAGATAAACGTGGGTTAGAGAAAGGTATGACCCGATTGAGAGAGAGAGGAAAATTAGAGAGAGAGGGAGACGAGGAGTTGAGAGAGAGAGAGAGAGAGAGATTTTGGGTTTATAGAGGGATAAAAATATTGGGGGCTAGGGGTTAAGAGAGAGAGGGAGATATTGGGGAACAGGGATTTAGAGAGAGAGGGAGAGATTGGGGGTTAATGATTTAGAGAGAGAGAGATTGGGGGTTAAGGATTTAGAGAGAGAGAGAGAGAGATTAGGGTTAGGGGTTTAGAGAGAGAGAGAGATAGAAAGAGAAAGATCGGGGATAGGGGTTTAGAGAGAGGGAAATGTATTGAGGGTTTAAGGAGAGAGAGAGATTGGAATTTAGTTATTTATATATATATAGATATATATAAGGAGAGAGAGAGATAGAGAGATTGTGGTTAGGGGTTTATAGAGAGAGAGAGAGCGATCATGGGGTGTTGGTTAGTGGTAATATTAGGAGTGGTTAGACAAGGGTAGGGGGGAGAGGTATAGAGAGAGAGAGAGAGAAAGGGATGGGGAGGTGATTAGTCATGGGAGAGAAAGAGAGATAGAGTGGGGGTTTGGGGGATGGGATAGAGAGAGAGAGAGAGAGAGATAGTAGGGGTTGGGGGTTTAGAGAGAGAGATTAGAATTTAGGGGATTGGGAGGTGCTTAGTGGTGGAGGAGAGAGAGAGAGAGAGAGAGAGAGAGAGAGAGAGAGAGAGAGAGAGAGAGAGAGAGAGAATTGGGGGGCAGGGGTATGAGGGTGAAGAGTGGGGGTTTGGAGGAGAAGATAGAGAGAGCGGGGGATATTAGGTGTTAGGAGTTTAGAGAGAAAGAGAGAGATATTATGGGTTATGGATTTATAGAGAGAAAAAGAGACATAGAGAGACAAAGAGAGATTTCTACTGAGTAGGGGGAAAGGGAGGGAGAGAGAGAGGTATAGGGATATGGTTAGTGGAAGGGGAGATATATAGATAGTACGGTTGGTCGGGTTAGGAGGGTGTGGAGTGGGCATTTGAGGGGTGGAGAGAGGGATATATTAGTGTTTAGGGTTTTAGAGGGAGATAATGAGAGAGAGAGGGAGACATCATGGCGGAAGCATCAATGGTAAGTTATTTGAGTATATGATTGGGGTGAGTAGGGTTAGGTATTATGGTAGAAAAGAGATATTGAGAGAAGGGGAAGTGGAGAGAGGGAGTTCTGGAGAAAAAGAGAGAGAAGGGGGTTAGGATTTAGGATAAAAAGAGACATAGAGAGATAAAGAGAGATTTCTATGGAGTAGAGGGAAAGGGAGAGAGAGAGAGAGAGAGGTATAGGGATATGGTTAGTTGTAGGGGAGATATAGAGATAGTATGGTTGGTAGGGTTAGGAGGGTGTGGAGTGGGGGTTTGAAGGGCAAAGAGAGGGATATATTAGTGTTTAGGGCTTTAGAGGGAGATAATGAGAGAGAGAGAGGGAGACATCATGGCAGAAGCATCAATGGTAAGTTATTTGGGTATATGATTGGGGTGAGTAGGGCTAGGTATTAGGGTAGAAAAGAGATATTAAGAGAAGGGGAAGTGGAGAGAGGGAGTTCTAGAGAAAAAGAGAGAGAAGGGGGTTAGGATTTAGGATAATAAAGAATGTACATAGAGAGAAGTGAGCATTACGATTTATGGCATAGAGGAAGATCAGGGGTTGGGAGAGAGAGAGGTTATAAAGAGGGAGGGGGTTTAGAGAAAGGAGGAGATAGAGAGTGGGGTTGCGTTAGAGAGATGCAGGGGAGTTAGGGAAAGGTCATGTGAGAGATAGATACAAAGAGAGATTGGGGGTTAAGGGTTTAGAGAGAGATATTGAGGGTTAGGGATTTAGAGAGAGAGAGATTGGAGTTTAGGGGTTGAGACAGAGAGAGAGAGAGATAGAAAGAGAGAGATTAGGGGTTAGTAGTTTAAGGAGAGATAAAGAGATTGAGGGTTAGGGTTTTAGAGAGAGAGAGAGAGAGAAAGATTGGTTTTAGGGGTTTAGAGAGAGAGAGAGAGTTTGGAGATAAGGGGTTTAGAGAGAGAATAGGGTTTAGAGGTTTAGAGGAAGAGAGACACATATTGGGGGTTAATTGGGGTTTAGAGGGAGAGAGAGAGAGATAACTGGTGGAGTGTGGATGGTTAGCGGTGTTGGGGAAACATTGATAGAGTGGGGGGAGGGGTAGGAGGGTGAGGAGTTGGGGTTTTGGGGGAGAGAGAGAGAGAGAGAGAATGGTTAACCATGTAGGTATATGGTTAGGGGTAGTAAGGTTAGGAATTAGAGAGAGAGAATCTTATAGAAATAGAGAGAGTAGGGTGTTAGGGCTTAGGGTAATAAAGAGGGTACATAGATAGATGGGGGGGTTACTCTTTATGGTATAGAGGAAGACGGGGGATTGGGAGAGACAAACGGGGTGAGTTTATAAAGAGGGAGGGGGAATTAGGGAAAGTAAGAGAGAGTTTGGGGTTGGTTTAGAGAGAGGGAGAGGGGGTTAGGGAAAGTTGGGGCTAGAGAGAGAGAGAGAGAGAGAGGGCATTGTGGAAAGGAGCAGAGAGAGAGGATGGGGGTTAGGGAAATATGGGGTTAGAGAGAGAGGGAGGAGGAGCGATAGAAAGAGAGGGAAAGGGGTGGCATTGGGCACAAAGCAAGAGAGAGATTAGGGATTATGGGTTTAGAGAGAGATAGAGAGAGATTTTAGGAGTTAGGGGTTTAGAGAGAGTGAGATGGGGGATTAGGGGTGTAGAGAGAGATAACAAGATTGTTGGTTAGGTGTTTGGAGAGAGAGAGTAATAGAGAAGGAGATTTATTGGTGGTTAGCAATTTAGAGATTGATAGATTGGAGGTTAGGGGGTTAAAGAGAGAGATAAATTGGGTTTTAGGATTTAGAGAGAGAGAGAGATTTGTGCTTAAGTGTTTAGAGAGATAGAGAGAGAGATTGGGGGTTAGGAATTTAGAGAGATAGAGAGAGAGAGAGATTGGAGGCTAGGGGTTTAGAGAGATATAAAGAGAAATATTGGGGATTAGGGGTTACTGGTTCAGAGAGAGATATAGAAAGAGATAGATTGGTGGTTAGGGTTTTATAGAGAGAGAGAGATAGAGAGATTGGAGGTTAGGGGTTTAGTGAGATAGAGAGATATTGGAGGTGATGTGTTTAGAGAGGGATATATTGAAAGTCAGGGGTTAGAGAGAGACATAGGGATAGATATATTGGAGGTTAGGGATGTAGAGAGAGAGAGAGATTGGAGGTTAGAGTATTAGAGAGAGAGATTGGAGGTTAGGGTATTATAGAGAGATATTGGGGTTTTAAGGGTTTTGAGAGAGAGGGAGAGAGATAAACATACAAATATTGGGCGTAATAGGGGTTTGAGTAGGGAGAGAAATCGAAAGGGGAGTATGGACAGTTAGTGGTGTGGGGGAAAGAGAAATAGAGTCAGGGGAGGGGTAGAAAGGTGATGAGTGGGGTTTTGGGCTAGAGAGAGATGTTGGTGGTTATTGATTTGGTGAGAGAGAGAGAGAGAGAGAGATTAGGGGTTAGTGGTTTGCAGAGAGAGAGAGAGAGATTGGGTGTTAGGGGCTTGGAGAGAGAGAGAGAGAGAGAGATTGGGCGTTAGGGGCTTGGAGAGAGAGAGAGATTGGGGGTTATGGGTTTAGAGAGAGAGAGAGACATTGGGGGTTATGGGTTTAGAGAGAGAGAGAGAGACATTGGGGGTTAGGTGTTTAGAGAGAGAGAGATTGGTGGTTAGGGGTTTGGAGAGAGATAGAGAGAGAGATTGGGTGTTAGGGATTTGGAGAGAGAGAGAGGGATTGGATGTTAGGGGTTTAGAGAGGGAGAGAGATAGAAATAGATATATTCGGGATTAGGGGTTTACAGAGACAGGGAGAGCTTGGAGGTGATGGATTTAGAGAGAGAGATAGAAAGAGAGACATTGGTGGTTAGGGGTTTAGAGAGAGAGATTAGGGGTTTAGAGAGAGATATATATCGGAGGTTAGGTATTAAGAGAGAAAGAGAGATTGGAGGTTAGGGATATATAGAGAGAGAGAGATTAGGGGTTATGTGTTTAGAGAGAGAGAGAGAACATGGTGGTAGCATCAATGGTTATTGATGTGGGTATATTGTTAGGGAGAATTGTGTAAGGGATTAGTGAGATAAAGAGAGAATGATGGAGGCTTAGAGAAATATATAGAGTAGGGGGTTAGGGTTTAGGATAATAAATAGGGTACATAGAGAGATGGAAGGTTAGAATTTACGGTATAGGGGGAGATGGGGGTTGAGAGAGAGAGAGAGAGGGACTCGGGTTATAAAGAGGGAAGGGGAATTAGGAAAAGGTGGAGAGAGAGAAGCTGGATTGGGGTAGATAGAAGTAGGGTGGGTTAGGGAAAGGTGGGGATGGAGATAAATCAGTGTTGGTTAGGGAAAGGAAGAGAGAGAGAGGATGCAGGTGTTAGTGAAAGGTGGGTGTAGAGATAGAGAGAGAGAGGAGGAGGAGGAGGGCGGTAAGCAAGGTAGGGAAAGGGGGGACATTGGGCATAGAAGGAGAGGCATATTAGTGATCAACTGTTTAGAGAGAGATAGAGAAAGAGATCAGAGGTTAGGCAGTTAAGGAGAGATGGAGGGAGATATATATTGGAGGTTAGGTATGCATAGAGAGAGAGAGAGAGAGAGAGAGAGAGAAACATAGATTGGGGGTTAAACAGAGCCTAATAACTGATTCTAATTAAGAAATTGAACAAAGACCTTCAAACAAAACTGAAGAAATGACCTTGGATACCCCTAAACAGATAGGCTCTTCCCAGCGGAGTTGCCATTCTATTGTGAGGAAAATACACCTATAGTTCAGGGGAGAAACTACCAACTTACAGGGATGAAAGATAGACCTATAAATGTTCTGCAAGTACAACTAGTAAGCAAAGAAATTAAGGTTAGAAAGATGTGTACCTTATTCAGAAGGTTGATCCAAGATTTCCTCCCTTGCTCTTTAATGCTATTCAGTGTCACAATGCACACACCTGCAAACAAAATTCATACCTTTGTCAAATGCATTTGACTACATATATAAGATTGATATTCATGGTAGAAGAAAGACATCAAACTATAAGCAAACTGTAATCAAATCTAAGACACGCATGGATAGGTCATATTTGGAAAGGGAAGAACGTCTGATCTTTATTAATGAATGAAGCAAGTACATAAAATTATACCTTCCTTCAAGCTTGGCACTTCACGAAACCTAGTTTCAAGGTCTCCTGCTTCTGTTCTCCAAGGATCCCAACCTCTAATTAGTTATGCTAGGGTTTATCAGAAACTAAGGCACAAGAGAGGGGGGTGAGGGTCTCCATTCCTCTAGCATAACATTGTTATGGGCTTGGTCCCCTCTCATGGCCCTTCTACCTTCCTTATATAGTCAATGAAGGAGAGTAAAAGAAGTTATAACCGATCAGGAGGTTCCCAAACCGACCCAATTTGACAAAAATTTGAGATTTTGACTGATTCAGGAAAGTACCCTACTCTTCCTACTGCAAACTAGTGTACTTTTCAAGGTGGATGCTACTCTCTGCATAGGATACTAGCATACATGTGGAAAGATGTCCAAAATAGGGTTTTCTAATGATTTTCAGGAGGTGATTTGGTCTGGAGATGTGTTCCTAAGGGTTATGACCATCAAATGGACTAGGAGTGAGGTAATTTCAACCATGTTAAATGTCCCATATGACCCTTCCATCCACAAGTGTCCCATTGTGTGACTAAACTTGATCTCAATAAGTGTCGTCATGGACGGAGAAGTGTCATTTTAAGTTATAAAAATAGGGGTTCAAAGATAGAGAGAGAGATTAGAAGGGGAGTATGGATGGTTATTAGCGTGGGTTGAGAAAGAGAAATAGATTTAGGGGTAGGGGTAGGAGGGTGAGGAGTGGGGGTTTCTGCGGGGGAGAGAGATAGATATATAAAGAGACAGATATTAGGTGTTATGGTTAGAGAGAGAGAGAGAGAGAGAGATAGAGAGAGATTTGGGAGAGTAAGGGGGAGAGGGATAGACAGAGAGAGAGACAGAGAGAGAGAGAGAGAGAGGGATGGGGATATGGTTAGCTATAAGGGAGATATAGAGATTGAGTGGGGATATGGTTTTGATTAGGGGTTATGATTTATGGTATAGGGTAAGATGGGGGGTTGAGAGAAAGAGAGGGGTTAGGGATATCAATAGGTAGGGTGGATTATTGAAAGGAGGATAGAGAGAAAGGGGATTGGGTTAAACATAGTGATGGGGTGTTAGGGGAAGGTGGGTCTAGAGAGAGAGAGAGGGCATTAGGTACATGAGGGAAGAGAGAGAGAGGATAGGGGGGTTAGGGAAAGGTGGAGTTGGAGGGAGAGAGAGAGAGAGAGAGAGAGAGAAGGGTCAGAGAGAGAGTCAAAGGGGGGGAATTGGGCGCAAAGGAAGAGAGATATTGGTGATTAGGGGTTTAGAGAGAAAGAGATTGAGGTTAGGGGTTTAGAGAGAGATAAAGATACTGGATTTTATGGGTTTAGAGAGACATATAAAGAGATAGATTGGTGGTTAGGAATTTATAGAGAGAGAGAGAGTTTGGAGGTTAGGGGTTTAGAGACAGAGATTAGTCTTTAGGGTTTAGAGAGACAGATTGGGGTTCATGGTTTAGAGAGAGAAAGATTTGCGGTTAGGGGTTTAAAGAGAGAAAGAGAGAATGGTGGTTAGGGGTTTAGAGAGAGATAGAGAGAGAGAGAGATTAGGGGTTAGTGGTTTAGAGAGAGAGATATTAGGGGTTAGGGGTTTGGAGAGAGAGAGACAGAGAGATTTAAAGAGTGAGATAGATAGAAATAGAGATATTTTGGGTTTACAGAGGGATATAAATATTAGTGGATAGGGGTTAAGAGAGATAGGGAGAGATTGGGGATTAGGGATTATTTAGAGATAGAGAGTGAGGTTGGGAGTTAAGGATTTAGAGAGAGAGAGAGGTTTGGGGTTAAGGATTTAATGAAAGAGAGATATATATTAGGGTTAAGGGTTTAGAGAGAGAGAGATATGGAATTAGAGATATCAGGGGATATGTTAAAATTTAATATGCTAAGACAGAAAATAGCAGCATTACATTCCATTTCTCAATAATAGCATATACAGGATCACTGAAGAAACAACAAGCACAACATAAACACAAGAGACACAAATTTATCCTGGGAAACCCTCATGGGGTAGAAAACCGAGTAAAGCTTCCTCAATATAGATGACTAGCAATATACAAAGATGCAAACCAAAGACATGATCTCCTCCTCCACCATAGCAGACCTCTCCTCCACAAGTGCGCCTCTCTTAAGTGAGTGAGTGTTTCAAATGAGGAACACACCTCCTCTATTTATACACTACACTGACATATATTTTACACAGGTACATGTAGGCTCGTATTTAACCATTAGGTTAAATACCCTATTATTACTGACTGGGATGACCCCCACATGGTGGGTCTAATAACCCTAGTTACCACAACTTCTCGGAGGAATAAACATCTCTGGATTCATAGTATAATCACATCGGAGGTATGGAACATCTCTGAAATAAATAATATACAAATATAATATTCTTAGAAGTTACAATATCTCAACACTCCCCCTTAACGAGAAGGAGTCATCAACATCATACATGATACATCTATAAATCATTGGAAGCTTTCTCAACATCATCAGTAACTCAACCAGTTACTGGAACATCTTCAATACTGGAACATCAACATCTTCAGTACTGAGTCTTTATCTTCTGCAGCACTCAAACAGCTACAGCAACATCAATATCTTAATCCTCACGATCGTCAGCATCGTCATCACACGATCATCAGCATCATCATCACATGATCATCAGCATCATCATCACACGATCATCAGCATCGTCATCACACGATCATCAGCATCATCACATCATCTTGATCTACAACAACCGGTTCATCACGATCTACATCATCGTCATCATACAATCATCAGCATCGTCATCATACGATCATCGGCATCATCATCATACAAACATCAACATCGTCATCATACAATCAACAACATCGTCATCATACGATTAATCAGCATCGTCATCATACAATCAACAACATCATCATCATACGATCAACAGCATCATCATCAGCATTGTCATCATACGATCAACAGTATCATCATCATGCGATCATCAGCATCGTCATCATACGATCAACATTTTCCAGGGTGATCAATCCTGCTCTCTTTAGGACATACATCCATGGATGATGCAATCCAGTCATGTACCTTTTGAACCGAAGTCCAGGGACGATCCAGTCCTATCATGTACCTTTTGAACCAAAGCTCAGGGACGATCCAGTCCTATCATGTACCTTTTGAACCGAAGCTCAGGGACGATCCAGTCCTATCATGTACCTTTTGAACCGAAGCTCAGGGACGATCCAGTCCTATCATGTACCTTTTGAACTGAAGCTCAGGGACGATCCAGTCCTATCATGTACCTTTTGAACCGAAGCTCAGGGACGATCCAGTCCTATCATGTACCTTTTGAACCTAAGCTTAGGGACAATCCAATCCTATCATGTACCTTTTGAATTGAAGCTCAGGGATGATCCAGTCCTATCATGTACCTTTTGAGCCAAAGCTCAGGGACGATCCAGTCCTATCATGTACCTTTTGAACCGAAGCTCAGGGATGATCCTATCCTATCATGTACCTTTTGAACCGAAGCTCAGGGACGATCCAGTCCTATCATTCAATTCTCAGAGACCTCATGTCTACGGCTCAATTCACAGGACCAAAGTCCGAGGACGATCCAATCCCCTTACCTGTTCATTCAGGATTTTTTTCTCGGAGACATCATGTCTACGGCTCAATTAAAAGGACTAAAGTTCGAGGATGATCCAATCCCCTTACCTGTTCATTCAGGATTTTGTTCTCGGAGACATCATGTCTACGGCTAAATTCAAAGGACTAAAGTCCGAGGACGATCCAATCCCCTTACCTGTTCATTCAGGATTTTGTTCTTAGAGACATCATGTCTACGGCTCAATTCAAAGGACTAAAGTCCGAGGACGATCCAATCCCCTTACCTGTTCATTCAGGATTTTGTTCTCGGAGACATCATGTCTACGGCTCAATTCAAAGGACTAAAGTCCGAGGACGATCCAATTCCCTTACCTGTTCATTCAGGATTTTGTTCTCGGAGACATCATGTCTACGGCTCAATTCAAAGGACTAAAGTCCGAGGACGATCCAATCACCTTACCTGTTCATTCAGGATTTTGTTCGCGGAGACATCATGTATCCTCATCATCAAAACATGTATATCAAAACATGTATACTCATCATCAAAACATGTATATCAAAACATGTATCCTCATCAACAAAACATGTATATCAAAACTGTTCGGATAACCACATCATCTTTTTCAGGATCTTGCATGCAATTAGGGTTTGCATGCACTTTGCATGCATCCCAGTCACCAGTTTGATGCCTTCAGCACCTTAGCCACCTTATTCTAGCACCCGGGAGCCACTTCCTTCAGAGTTTTAGCCCTCCTAGGCTGAAAGGCACCCACTTCTCACCTACTGCCAGAGAAGGGCGCACTTGTTCACCTACCACTGCAGTTCCACTTCAGTTACACTCAGTTAGCTCCGATTCTCCCTGATTTGAGGCTAGTTTCACTCCCAACTGACTGTTTCACTTCCGTTGGACCTCCAGATTGACTAGATGACTTGTTCTGACTTCAGTTAGCCTCCCATGCGCCCCCATTGAGCCTCCTTCCCTTAATCAGTGCTACACACTTCAGTTACACATGACACACTCAGTTAGACTCAGATTGACACCTGGATGACTGGTTCTTGTGCATTGATGACCACCACCGATTGATGATGAGGACTCCTAGTTGGAGTCAAGCTACTCCATTCAGTGATCCGAATGACCTACTTAGGCAATTCGAATTGCTTAGTCATTGAGACAGTTTGTATTGTAATTCATTCACCCTTATTGGGATATTGAGCACTGCTGCATGTTTTGCACAGTTTTGCACCATATTTTCTATGTTCATCTGTTGTGATTGATTTACTTGTTCATTAGATCTATTGTGACTAATTTTACATGGTATCAGAGCCATTGCAGGGACAAGATCTCTTTTCTACAGGTGTTTGTACAAGAAGATTTGACTGAATTGCTCAAATTGCAAAAAGTTTTGGCATGAGATATCTCAAGGGCATTCGCTCCTGTGCATGCAAAGCTTGAAAATAATTCCAATACCACTCCAGAAGCTTGAGTTTCCACATAATTCCTGGATCTGATACATTGGACCCATTCAACATTGTTTGATCTCCAATCCCAGGTGTGATGCAACTCTAAAAGGGTGGATTGTTCGACCTTATTCTTCTTGTTTTATTGTGATTTGCAGGTTTATTGTCTCCATCAATTGCATTCGCTACATTGTGCATGCAAGCTCCTCTACAGCAATTGCATTCGCTACACTGTGCATGCAAGCTTCTTCTACATTAGTTTGACTCGCTCCTAGCAATGGAATACTCTTCTTCAAAGCCTATCCTCACCCCATTCAATTATTTTGATTGGAAAGATGATATGGAGATCATATTACGTTCAAAAGGTTACTACCAAGTCACTATTGGTCTTGAATTGGGGCCAAGCAATCTGTCAGATAGAACCAAACACTACAACAAGCTTGATGAAGCTTATGGTCTTCTTTGTCTCTCCATCTCCAAATATCTTCACTTCCATATCAGCGGATTGAAGACTCCAAAAACCATATGGGAGCAACTTGAAACACTATTTGGCAAGCAGGATGAGCTTAGGGATTTTCAATTAGAGAATGAATTGATTGCCCTTAGTCCTGAGAATTTCGAGACCATCAATGAATTCTTCACAAAATTCAAGAACTTGAACTTGCAATTGAATAACAGTGGAGTTATCAAAGAGGATAAACAATTGATCCTCTCCATTCTAAGCAAGCTTGGGAAAGATTATTCAGTATTTGTCTCTACTTTCAATTCCGGTCGGCTAACTACCCCGAATTGGAAGATGCCTACCTTGAATGCCTTCATTGAGTCCGTCACAAAAGAGCATGACAAGTTGATTCAAATGGGGTCCATAAGCTCCAAATATTCATCCCTATATGTTCAAGGACCCAATATCTCGAATGGTAAAGGAAAGCAAAAGAAGGATAAGCCCAAATTTGAGCCTCACAAGCAAAAAGACAAAGGCAAACAAACGGATGCACCATCCAGTTCGAAGTTCAAGCAAAAGGGAAAAGAAGGTAACCAAAAATCTAAATGTACTTATTGCAATCATGGCTTTCATTCCGAAAGTTCATGTATGAAGAAGACTATAGATCAAATGGCCCTCCTTTTGGAAAAGAACAACATAACTCTTCCCGACGGTGCAAGGAAGAAGGATAGGAATGACGATCATGAAAGAGGACAAGCACTCATGGCAACGGTTTCGAAGCCCACTACTCTCTTGATAGATTCGGGTGCATCAAATCATATGGATGAAAATATTGATTCTTTTTCCTCATTCGATCCAAATAGCTCCATCCCCATCCATTTGGGAGATGACTCAAAAATTTCTTCAAAGGCAAAGGTACGATTCATGTAGATCATGGAAGCTTTCAGATGTTCTCTATGTGCCTTCCTTGGCTTCAAATCGCCTTTCTATGTATCAAATGACACACACTGGTGAACCAAAGCAAGTTACATTCAGCCCTAATACAGTTGAAATTTCTGATATCAAAAGTGGAAGACTAGTTGCAGTCGGAAAGGCAAATCACACTGCAAAATGCTATGAGTTTTCACACTTTATTCCGCTTGCAAAGCCCACTGCTCTTCGCACACATGGTAATGAGGTTAGTAGGATTTGGCATGAAATATTTGGACATCTTAATTATAGGTATTTGCTGCTGTTATCAAACAAATCCATGGTAGATGGTCTTCCACAACTCCGTTCCTCGAAGGGAATATGCACTGGTTGCATCATTGGGAAGCACCCCGAGCACAAATTCGACCGCGGCAAAGCTAGCAGAGCTTCTACTATTTTGGGATTGATCCATTCTGATATCAGTGGTCAGCTGTCCATATGTCATTAAATGGTTCAAGGTATGTTTTGACATTTATTGATGATTTTTCCCGCTTTACATGGGTATTCTTTCTCAAAAACAAGTCAAAAGTGCTTGGAAAATTCAAGGATTTTAAGGCTTCTGTTGAGACCGCCACTGAGAGCAAGATCAAAGCTCTTAGATCTGATAATGGTGGGGAATATATTAAATCCGAGTTGCTTCAACTTTGTGCCCAAAGAATAATTAAGATCCAACATACAGTTCCCTACACACCCCAGTAGAACGGTGTAGCGGAAAGGAAAAATCGGTCACTGAAAGAGATGGCTACATGCATGATTGAATCAAAAGGTTTGGATGCAAATATTTGGGCTGAAGCAATCAATGTTGCTACATATATACAGAACCATGTTCCACATTCATCCGTGAAAGGTATGACTCCTTTCAAAGCATTCTTTGGTCACAAACCAGATGTGTCAAATTTGAGAGTTTTTGGCTCTACTGCATGGGCTAGAATTCCTTCCAAGAAGAGACGAGCTTTGGATCCACAAAGTACCGAGTGCATATTGATAGGATATGGAGAAGAATCAAAAGCATATAAACTCATGGATATCATATCTAAAAAGATATTCATAGAGCGCAGTGTGCAATTCGAAGAACCGCTTTAAGAATTGCAACTAGTCGAGGAGAAGACTGCCGATTCACCGCCTTCACTAGAAGAAGATCCGTGCAGCGATAATGAAGGTATGAGTTCTGATATTTCTGATATTGTAGCAGCATATGATGATCATGAAATATCAGGTTCGGAATCCGACCATTATGATCCTCCTCAGTTACCAAAGTGGGCCCAAAACACTCTTCAATCTGCTGGTTCGAATCTTGGAAATCCTGTTGATCCGAGACGAACAAGAGGAGACTTTCAAAGAGCAGGTATGGATCTTTCTATTGATGATCCATTTCTTCCTGAGATTTGTTATTTGATGGCTGTTTCAGATCCTACATCATACTATTCTGCTCATCGAGATCCGAGATGGAAAAGTGCCATGGATGAAGAGTGCAGTTCTCTTCAAAAGAACAACACATGGGAGCTAGTTTCTCTTCCACCTGGAAGAAAATTAGTGAAGTAGAAATGGGTCTACCGTACTAAAGTTACTACTGATGGAACTATCAACAAATATAAAGCAAGGTTGGTGGCAAAAGGTTTCTCCCAAGTCCAAGGAGTGGACTACACTGAGACCTTTGCACCGGTTGCAAAGATGGATTCCATCTGCCTTGTTTTAGCTATTTCTGCATCCAAGCACTGGGAGGTGCACCACATGGATGTGAAGAGTGAATTTTTACATGGAGACCTTGCTGAAGAGGTATATATGCAGCAACCAGATGGTTATACATCAGATCCATCATTGGTTTGCAGATTGAAGAAATCTTTGTACGGGTTAAAACAGGCCCCAAGAGCTTGGTACGCAAAGATGGACTCCTTCCTTCTTTCTCAGAATTCCCAAATATGCAAATCTGATCCGAATGTGTATCTTCAGTGAGTAAAAGGTAATTTGTTGGTTATTGTACTTTATGTTGATGATCTTCTCATTATTGGTAGCACACTTACTTCAATAAACAAGCTAAAATCTGCCTTAAATCTAGCTTTTGACATGAGCGATTTGGGCTTGCTGAGTCACTTTTTGGGCTTTGAGATAGCTCAAAATTTTGATGGGATCACTATATCTCAGAAAAAATATGCTTTCAACCTATTATTGAAGTTTAATATGGCTGAATCTAAGGCAGCCCCATTCCCATTCCTCTCAGGAATCAGTCTTGAGGAGGGAGATTCTACACCACTTGCAGATTGCAGTATGTATCGACAGTTGATTGGTTCACTACTTTATTTGACACACTCAAGGCCTGATATCTCATATGCCATGAGTGCCATGTCAAGATATATGCAGCAGCCACATGAGATTCATTGGAGAGCAGCCAAGCGGATCTTGCAGTATGTGCAAGGTACGAGACATTTTGGCATACATTATGCTGCAGATTTTGAGCTTGATTTCATTGGTTTTACTGATTCAGATTGGGAAGGTGATAGCATTGATCGGAAGTCCACTTTCGGTTATGTTTTCATGATTGGTCATGGTTCTATTTGCTGGTCCAGTAAAAAGCAAGCAGCCATTGCACTTTCTTCAGCAGAGGCAGAGTATCGAGGGGCAATCAATGCCTGCATTCAGGCAGTTTGGTTGCAGGGTATTCTTTCCGAGTTTGGTTTTGGTGGCACTACTTCAACTGTCCTATTTTGTGACAATCAAAGTGCTATCAAGATCTCCACAGATCCAGTTCAGCGGCAGAGGACCAAACACATTGAGATTCATATGCATTACATTCGACAGTTGGTGCATGACCGCACCATCATTCTGCAATATTGCCCTACTGATGAGCAAATTGCAGACATCTTCACCAAGAGCTTCACTGAGAAGAAGTTCTCTTACCTATGTTCACTGTTGGGGGTGAGTTCCATCATGGTGGAGACAGATTGATTCATTATTATGCTTTAGCTTGAGGGGGGGCTTTCTTCCCACTGGGTTTTCCCTCTTTCCTCACTTAGTTTATTTTCAACATTTTTTGGATTATTGTATCGGGGTGACCTTTGGTCTTAGTTACCAGGGCCCCACATTATTTTTTGCACATCATAGTCTAGCTTGAGGGGGGGTGTTCGGATATCCACATCATCTTTTTCAGGATCTTGCATGCAATTAGGGTTTGCATGCAAATTCTAGGGTTTGCATGCACTTTGCATGCATCCCAGTCACCAGTTTGATGCCTCCAGCACCTTAGCCACCTTATTCTAGCACCCGGGAGCCACTTCCTTCAGAGTTTTAGCCCTCCTAGGCTGAAAGGCACCCACTTCTCACCTACTGCCAGAGAAGGGCGCACTTGTTCACCTACCACTGCAGTTCCACTTCAGTTACACTCAGTTAGCTCCGATTCTCCCTGATTTGAGGCTAGTTTCACTCACGACTGATTGTTTCACTTCCGTTGGACCTCCAGATTGAATAGATGACTTGTTCTGACTTCAGTTAGCCTCCCATGCGCCCCCACTGAGCCTCCTTCCCTTAATCAGTGCTACACACTTCAGTTACACATGACACACTCAGTTAGACTCAGATTGACACCTGGATGACTGGTTCTTGTGCATTGATGACCACCATCGATTGATGATGAGGACTCCTAGTTGGAGTCAAGCTACTCCATTCAGTGATTCAAATGACCTACTTAGGCAATTCGAATTGCTTAGTCATTGAGACAGTTTGTATTGTAATTCATTCACCCTTATTGGGATATTGAGCACTGCTGCATGTTTTGCACAGTTTTGCACCATATTTTCTATGTTCATCTGTTGTGATTGATTTACTTGTTCATTAGATCTGTTGTGACTAATTTTACAAAAACATGTATGTCAAAACATGTATCCTCATCAATAGCATCAAATACATATATCATTAAAGGCATGTATACATCTATCATCAAAAGCATGTATTCTCACTAATACATCTATCATCAAAAGCAAAAATATAAGGGTCCTAAAAAAATAATTCTAAGTAACTAAGTGCAGTAAATAGGTAACCTCATTATTGATGAGACAGACTTGTTATTAGATACTATGCTACTCCCCCTTTCAAGGAGAGTTCTTTTGAACTATACCAAAATTGTCTCGAAAGTATTCAAACTTCACTCGAGACAGAGGTTTAGTCAAGATATCAGCAATCTGATCCTCAGTGCTTATATATTCAATCTTGATAGCTCCTCTTTGCACCATATCTCGTATATAGAAGTATCGGATCTCTATGTGTTTTGACTTATCGTGGAACATAGTATTTTCAGTCATCTTAATGCATCTTTGATTGTCACACATAATCACAGTGGGATCCATTTCTAAGTCAAACACTCGATATAAAAGCTTCTGAAGCCATACTGCTTCACAGCTGTCAGAGCAGACAGCCATATATTCTGCTTCAGCAATACTGAGAGCCACACTAGATTGTTTCTTGCTGAACCATGAGATCATGGCAGATTCAAGACTATAACATCCACCTGATGTACTCTTTCTGTCTGAGACACTTCCTGCCCAATCAGAATCTGAGTAACCATGTAAACGGAGTTCATGACCTCCAAGATAATATAGACCAAAAATCTAATGTACCTTTTAGGTACCTCACTACATGCTTTGTAGCTATTAAGTGAACCTTTCTAGGTTCTACTAGATACTGACTTAGGGTATTTACAACAAAGCATATATCTGGCCTAGTATTTGTTAAATACATCAATGACCCAATGATTTGTCTATATAGGGTTAGGTCCACTAAATACGATGAGTCATTAAATAATAACTTCAAGTTGGAGTCCATGGGAGTGGCCATGGATTTATACTCCAACATATCAAATATTTTTAGAAACTTCGCAGCATACTTACCTTGATTTAAAAGATTCCTTTTGGATCTTGCCATACTTATAGACCTAAGAAGTAGTGCATTAATCCGAGATCTTTCATTTTCATTTCTGCAGCCATTTTCATGACCTGTTTCTCATTCCTTGTCAGAAAGAGATCATCGTCATACAATAATGGTATGATATGTTCATCATCCACAACCTTAAGGTAAATGTTAGGAATAGCTTTACTTCTGGTAAAGCCCAAGCTTTGTCATGAAGCTGTCAATTGTCCATTATTCACACTCTGCATTGAGTGATCTTCTACATATCTATCTGTGCCATCTCTCGTCAGATGGGTCTAGCTAATATGAGCCTCAAAATCATTCGAACTCTGTGGTGAGTTCCTTCTTGCATCCATGTCATATGTGTATAGAAGCCATATTCAACCTTGTAGCAAAGGTTGAGATCCACATCACCCATGATGATCATTAAGCTCATCAATTGACTACCGATCCTGGGTACCCATACAGAACCTGATTCACACTTCTTCTTTAATTACATCATTAAGAGAATGGTCTTATCTAGTCCCTTGGAGCAAAACATGTCATCATGATTCTCTTCCTCTTTCTAAGAGAATCTCTTAACCACAAGATTTCTATAGTGTGTTTGATTTGTAAATATTTTGTTGAACATCCATCGCTTGTTCAGAGTTCATCATTCATCATGATTTTTTCTTACAAATCAAAATTAAGTACATGATTAGTAATACTTCATAATCATCAAATCATATTGACATGATAACCTATTATGCATACAAATATCATTTACATAGTTATGCAACTATTTTGACCAATACTTTGGCACAACACTTTCCCATATCCTGTATGCACATAGTAGCTATCTAGATGCCTTCCATATCTACTAGAACATACTATCGAGAGTGTGCACAGCTCTCAGCATGTCAGCAAAGAGGTTTCATTCTAGACAATCAACAATGGAATGTTTGTCCAACTTACCAATCATATGCATATTAGTAGTATACTGTTCAATGCTTTATGAATGTTTACACTTAGCATGATATATTCTAGGAATACAAATATGCATACAAGCAATATCATTTACTATTTCTAATAACAACTCAAATACTTATCTTTTATGTTTGTGTGGTTGCCTCCCGCTTGATCTTCTGTATGTCTCCTGAACTTCTATTCATTCTGTACCACTGTGCATGCTCAAGTGTACACTATTGTCATTCTCATGATCTCATACAAAAACATACATTCATTAGTATATTCTCAATATTATCAAAACATTCTAATTCTAAATAATCTTGAATATGTACAGTCATGATCATTAGTATTCAGGGTTTCAAGGAAGTCTTCTTTTACTCATGCATATTCTTGTTTGATCTAGTTAGTTAAATCATCAACCAAGATAAGAGACATAATATGCATAAACCCTTGATTACTAACCAATCATACCAAGTATACCTACATAAGCGATCCTAACACAAGGTAAGATTCTAACATGACATAGGAAAACATACCTGGATTAATATACCTACTTAGTTATGTACAACATACCTAAACAATCTCTTCAATGATTTAGAGATCCTGAGCTAGAACCTGCATGTCTCATAGGTTAAACATAATATAACAAAGTCATAGATACCTCGTGAGTCTTTGTCTTCATGTTGTCATGGTCATGGAACTTGATTTGTCTTTTTGATGTACCTGTATCTTGTTAGTAGACAACATCAACCTCACAACAACACCATAATGCATAAGTACAATCATATAGCCCTAGTCAATGAATGTCTTCAATCATTCACATGCATTCATATTGTTACTAGGGTGATAAGACAATTAATAACATTAATCAAGATTGTACTAATAAATAACATGAAGACAAACACATTATGAACTTAATCAAGAATCAGATTTCAAGGTATACCTGAACCTCCTTAAGTCATACCTGTCGAGACTTTTGTAGTCTTATTATGTAAGGCCTTAGCTTCAACTCCCCCTGAAACTTGATTTGGAGCTTGATTAGGGTTTGCTAGAGAAACCCTAAAAATTCAATCTTTGACTTTCACTCTTCTGAATGGATGGAAGAATGTGTCTTGCTGAGCTGATCAAACTAGCATTCTTCAATTTTGAAATCTCCAAAATTTGACCCCTCAAAATTGCCTTCGAAACTTCTGGATCTTCTAGACAGGAACCCGAACTAGGGTTTGATGAAGCCCACCCTTCTATCCAATCAAAAGGTTCGATCCAAGGCTCTAAACTCTTATCTTTCTGAGGAGCTTCCAGTCGAGGTTGCACACTTCAAAAATTCCAACTTTT